>APFE030074303.1:30695-64714 GCA_000404065.3 Pinus taeda
GCCAAACACAGTACACATACAGCAGCCATGGCATCTAAGCATTCATCGGAGTATGATATGGAGACCCAAAATGATTCATCCTTGGAAGAACAGGCTCCCCAGAGACATCATAAAAGTGGCAAACATGTTAGGGATGAGCCAACCACCCTCACAGAATTGCAGGCCTACCCTCTTGCTATGTCATGCTTCCAGCATCTATCATGTTTTGAGTTTTGTCAAAGGGTGTCTAATGTTCGAGTTCATCATGAGTTGGCCCATCTTTTTGTGCTTCACCTACATGGAGATCACTCTATCTTGGTCGGGGTCACCTTCACACTGACACCTGAAACTATCTCATTAGCAACCGGCATCCCGAATGTTGGAGAATAGTGGCACAAGAAACAGAAGGTGGATCGGCAGCATTATGAGCCTTACATTAAGGCTAGTTTCTTGAGGCAGCTCCAAAGAGTTTTTCCATTCAGATATTTGAAATATGAATATGCTCCACTCTTGAAGTTGATCATGAAATATTTCAGCTGTCAGGGGAGGTTCTCTCGTTTATATGCCTATCACATCAGGTTGCTTATGCACTTTACTAGGGTACGGATGATGAACATCCCATATTTCATTTGCAGGAACATAGAGAGGATGAACACCTTCATGCAGCACAAGACCCCTCAACAGCAACTTAACAATGTTTATCACTTTGCTCTTATTAATATTTTGGTGGATCATCAGTTGGGACTACAGAGCATTAATTGGGATGACTTCATCTCCCGTGACCTCTTCATCACTTCACAGGTATTATCAGAGGTTGAACATGAGACAGGTGGTCCTTCTCATCAGTATGAGCACCATGAGACCACTACTATGCCAGTATTCATCACCTATCAGAGAGGCAGTAGACATTTGTTTGCAGCAGCAAAGCGATTGTTATCTCCACCCAGGGAGGAAGGGGCCTCGCTTCCGACATCGGCAATACAGGACAAGGGTAAGAAGCCCATGCATGACGAGGGGCCATCAAGTGAACAAGAGACTGACTTCATCCTCATTCATGATGATGATGCAGATGAGGAGTTTACCAAACTTAGGAGGACCATCCAGGAGCAGAAAACGGAGATCCAAGACTTGTCACTCAATTTGGAGAGGGACAAATGGATTATCAGGTATTTGGAGCAGAGGAACAAACAGCTTGAGGACTAGCATGAGATCATGGAGTTGCAAAGCATCCGAGAGAATCACCAAGCTGCCCAGCATAGGAGGATTGAGCTCACTCCATTAGAGCAAGAGATTAACAATGACCGTGAGTCTTGGCTCGAGTGGATCAACATCCACCTAGAGAGACTGCTAGAGAAGGCTGACAAGGACAAAATCATATTGAGGCAGATGGTCTATCACTACAGGGCACGAAACATGAGTTCAAAGGCTCGGATAAGGAGTTTGAAGGCAAATTTGAGCAAAGAAACAAAGAGGCAAAAAGAGAAATATCGGCTTAGAATCTTGGCTAAAGCCTCTGTGGCCTAGCATAGCGCCTCATAGAAGATCTCCAGCCCAAATTTCAAGGAATTTGGGGCACTTTTGGTCACATGACAAATTTTTGGTCACAACACAGGGTTTTTCTCCATGTGCGCCACGCCACTGGCGCGACGCTTAGGATTGGGGGCTCCAAATCCCAAATGGCTTTCATTTTTGGATTTAGCATGAAAAATCATGCTTGCTGGTGCATGGACAAGAAATTTGGGCATGATTTGCGTCCCGGGGAGGTCAAAAATACTCAAAAAATGACCTCTCTGCCCCTATTTTGACACACTGGAAGCAGTCTTGGGACAATGAAGTTTTGGAGGGCCAGATGAGCACCAAATTTAGAAATTCCACTTGGGTTGGAAAGTAGACAAGCCAAGCTTTCCAACAAGCACGCTTAAGCACAATTTGGACTCCAGCAGGTAGCTCAAAACAGCCTCCAAAGTGGCGTGGCACATATAGATTTGAGCATGGAGTATATAGAGAAAAAGGCCAAAATCACTTCCGCTTCGCGACATTTCGATTCGCAACTTTCTCCAAGTGGGCCCGCTCATTTACACTACACTTTTTTTGGCACCTAAGGCAAAATTTAAAGTATTTCCACTAAAGGTTGGCTTCTATCCAAGTGGCAAAGAAAGGCAAGCAATCACCCAAGCCATTTGTCATTTTTGTAATGCTGCACCTGTAACTAATGGTTGGCTTTCCACTTCCACTTTGTAATGATTCAAAAAACTCCCCAACTCTTGGTTGTTCTATTTCCTCATGGCATATTCTATTTATTGTATGCAAACCATTTGCAAAGGGTTGGTTGGTTGTAATTTATGGGAGACTATGGGAGAGAAACTCAGTTCTTCATTGTATATTTTGACAGAGGATTAATGAAAGGCAGCGGCTCTGTTTCATGAGATTCATGTGGTTGTGAGTGTAGAAAATGTGTTCTCTTTATGTTTCATATGTATTTCGTTATGTTTCATAGTTCATTCATATTCATTTTCAGTGAAATTTTCTACGTAAGACAAGGTAGAATTCATGTTTATTACTTTGCCTGTGGGAAAGTTTCACGTTCAGTGTTCTTCTTCTGTTGAAAAGGATTCATGTGTTTATGCCCTTTTCACCCTCCTAAGCAATCTTTCCATTTCACATTATTTCGAAACTAATTGCTAGACTTTCCGCCTCTCTTGCCTCACGAAGTAATCTATGCCTTTGTGTTAAATTCTCTGCTCATTATTGTTCGTTGGTCCCATACCATCCCAAAAACGCAGTCATTTATACAAAATTGCTTTCTTGTTTCCATATTTATTTACTAGCCTAAGATCAATATTTCACTTTAAGTCATCTCAGACCATTTCGTTTACTTATTCACTGAGCGTGACTCGGAGAGAGCCCTCTCCTGTTCTGGTAGGGCTAGCTACCAGACTGAGCGTGGTTTGTGGTTACCCTGAATTTTGCCTTCCTTCAGCCTAAGGTAGATTTAGGTGCTAACATAGTGTTTGGAAGAAGCAATAGGTCTTAGTGAGCATGTGCACCATGAATTCATTAAGCAAGAAGGAAATTAACACACAATGATATTCCCATCAAAACAGAGCTTTATGCAAATAATTATTCTTATAAACTTTAAGGAAAACCATTGAAGAAATTATGAATGGAAAGAGAAGATGAATATCTTTCACATAAAGCTATAACAAAGAAAATACGACATCACAAACTTACTGCACATGAATTCCTATATAATAGTTGCAAACTGCATCCTTTGATTTCCTGAAAATGTTCAACTACAAGCTACAATAGTTCTCTCCTCTGATGTCCAACCTGTTCTATGACTGAGAAAATGATACATTCATACCAAAACAACATCTCCCTTCTCTCAAGGGTCAATCCATGAGTCTAGGAACTACTACATGACGTGTTCCAACCAAACCCTAATATCTAGGGAGGTTAAAACAACTCCTCCAATTAACTTTAACTCAAACTACTCTCATTAAGGAAGCCTAATTTTATGTCAAAAAACTTTAACAAGACTCTTTACTCATTATTACTTCGGATTTACATCAAGATTAATCAATTACACCATAGAAAGTTGAATCCAGCTGACCAAAATGGAGAAAAATTGTCACGGGGAAAAACACAGCAAATTTCTGAGAAAACGTAGTGAGCCTGGAGAAAAAGCAGCGAATTTGTGAAAATTGGTTTTTAAAGGCCTTCCTGGAGTCCAAATTGTGATCTTGATGACTCATTAGAGAGTTGAGGATGTTTGCTACATGATGGACTCTTCAAGATCTGAAAAAGGGCAATTCTAGCCCCTCAAAAGTGCATTCTCCCACGGGTACTCTAGAAAATGCAGCATGGTCTTCAACACGATGGCAAAAAGATGGTTTTTAGGTGGTTTTTGGGGATTTTCACCTATCAAAACCTGCTAAAAGTATGTTCCCCTCAGGCAAAAATTTGTTTATGAACCATGCCAAATCCAGATATGTAATCAAAAAGTGATTTGGAGCTCCCTAACAAAAGCGCAACGTGGAGCATGCTACGTTTTTGTCTCCATGACTATGTCAAAATGTGCAAAAATTCTCAAAAAACCAAAATTTCTCCAAAACTCTTCAAAATTGGTTTGTGAGCTTCTCAAGTTCTATGTTATGCTATGAGGGAGGCACTAGAAATCAAATCCAGTTTTATCTTCCCTTTTTGCTTAATTAGGTTTTCATTTAGTTTCTCCTTTAACTGCTTCACCTTAACCCTAGCAACCTGATTCCTTGTGTAATAATGGGCGGCCATGTTTCTTTGTAGATTGTTGTCTCCGTTAGCCCTCTTGGGAAGCTTCTCCAAATGAAAATTCACCTTGTCAAGCCAAAATTCTCTATCCTCGTGGATTTCTGCTGCAATTAGGTCAACTTAAGTCATATGCCCTCTTTGTTGTTGAAGTTCTCTTTTGGGGCCTCTCGTCCTTGGCCTTTTCCTTGTCACCTGCTCCTGATGTTCATCTGAATCCTCTGCATCCATCACTAATTTTCCCTTTATATCCTCTTTACCAACACCAACCTCATACTTTTCCAAAAATAGTTGCTTTACCTTCAATTGTCGATTTTCCTACTCTCAGAATGAAATCATGAAGTTTGCCTTTGATAAATTGTCCTTGAGCTTTTATATCTCATCATCTTTCTCCATGATGACCTGCTCCATTGTCTTAGGCTCCTCAACAGCCTTCAATTCAACCATGTCAGTGTCAATATGAAAAGTTTCCTCATCTTGGAATGGTGCTTCATACTGTGATTGTGATCCCTTCTTTGTTGATGTTGTTGATGTAAGATTGGCTCCTTCCACAAAGTGTGGAGTAAACACAAGCCTCCTTCCTTTTTGATATCTCTGAGTTACTTCAGGCCTAGGTATCCTCTCAAGTGTAGGTCTTCCAAATGAGTTACCTTTCACATGCTTAGGTGGTGTTGATGATGTACTTAGGCTTGCAGATTGACTAGTAGAAGACAATAGAACATCTTACTAAAAAAATGTTTCCCAAGTGATGTTCTTTTGAGAAATATGATGCAATACAATAACCTTGATGAGGGCATGGTGAAAAAGGCATTTTTCATGGTCACTCTGTCTATGTTGCACCTTCTCCGACATCTTAGCCAAAATTTTGTAGAGGTAGTAGGCTACATTTAGTGGCTTTACCCCTATGAAATGCATGAGAAATCTGACATGGTATTTGTACAATCTTAAGAATATACCTTCACATGTAAATTATTTCATTATAACCCTCATCAATGGAGAAAATTTGTCAAGGATCTATGCAAAAGGAAAAACCTTCTTAATGTTGTGTTTGTAGTGGCCTTTGATGAAAGGTTGATAGTTTTGCAAACCCAAATCTAAGTTCTTAAACTATTTTTCTCCATTGTTGGCTATCCCTATGGCTACTGCTATGGTTTCAGGTTAGATTGTGAAGGTAACACCTGCAATAGTGACCTTATCTCTCCTCAAATAAGTGGCAAACAAAATAGTCAATTTGTCATGGTATTTGACTCTTTGAACTAACTCACAAAACCCTAAACACTCTGCATTCTCAAAGCACTACTTGGACAGTGGAGAAGACATCAGCTCCTCAGTGTTTAATGGTTCATATCTCAAGATTTGACCTCCTTTGTTATAGGATTTCTTCTCCTCCTCCATTTTGACTGTATGCAAGTAAAACCCTAATTAGGAAAATAGGGGATTTAAATGAGGGGATAGGATGAAGGGTTTAGGAAAGGGGGAAGGGGGTTGGAAAATTTAGGGATATGGGAAGGGGTATTAGGGACCTTTGGGAAGTGGAATGAGGTAAAATGGGTATAGGGTCTAGTCTGGAGAATCAAAACACAGTCCGACTAGTGAAAATAGTGAAAACGTAGTGTAGGAAGTGATAGAGGTTTGCAACATGAAAACAAAGGAAATAGACTTATTGGAGAGGTGAAGAGATTAGAACTTACTTGCAAAGAGCATTAGAAGACTTCAACTGCTGTGAAAAAATGGTCAAAACAGGTGTTAGGGACCTTAGAAAGAAAACCAACGGAAACTTGAGAAAACGCAGGGAAATCTTGAAAATGCAACGAATTATGAGAAAGCACAACAAAATCCTAAGAAAACGCAACGAGAGAGTTTGGCTTGCCCTTGGGAGTGTTTCTGCCTTTGTAAATGTTGAGGAAATTTCTTGTTGGTAAATGATATCTCTTTATCAATAAGAGAGAGAGGTGGAATGAAATGGTCTTTATAGCTTGTGGAACTCAATTTTATAATGGTAGGGTGGCCCACCATACATTTTTGCTTTTCCTTGGAATAAAATATTTAACTTTGGAACTTTCAGATGCAGATTTGAAACACAAAACTTATTACATCACTTTGAAATGAATCACACTTTAGAATAGAACCTTTTGAGAAAAACTCTATCACTACTCCTTCATTTGTCGGTTTTATGAATGACATAACAGTTTTGATGACTCTAACCCTAATGACCTAATGGTGACACTGAGCTGAATGAATACCATGGTGATATGAATGAGATGATGATGATGCAAGAACCAAGCTACCAAAGGTGTGTTTCTAAGTCAACTTCCTAGATGATGTTCTGATGTCGATATGAAGTGACCCATTGCAGGAGGGCCTTCATTTATCCCCCATCAACGACACGAAACAAGTATCATGATTGAGACAGAATGATCAGAATGATGCTGACATGGAACTAGATCATGAAAGGAAAACATGGAATGACGGCTTAAGAGTATATTAGCATAGATCAACTGAATGAATTCTCTTAAACACATCGGTGACACTGAATGGACTTGGCAGCATTGACCCAAAACCGAAATGGAGACTCTAAAAATGGCATGATAACCAAAAGACAAGCAGATTACCCAACACAACAGCCATGGAGATGAAGTGGAAGAGTGTCGTGTTCAAGAGAGACTCATCACCATTAGAAAAATGGAATCCATTGTTTTCCCAATTTCCCCAACCATACTGGTCAGTACCTCTTTATTTTTTAACAAGCTTGAAGAGGATAACATATGCTTGATCTGTAAGTTCATCCTTCATATGAATCCCTTTGAGTATATTTAACAAACCCTAAGAAGGAGTGGTTCGGCCTTGTCATTTTCAAGAAGTCCATCACTATTTTATGTTTTAATGAGTCCAGTGAAGGTAAAAATCGACATTTTTTCATGTTTAGAGAGTTTGAAAAAGAGGCAGAAAAAAAACTCCAGATGTCCATTTTCGTAAGTAGTCCCTTAGGTCCGAAAAGATAGAAAACAATACCCAAGAGAACCTCTTAGCCATGTTCAACTAAGGTATTCCTTTTTCATATCTAGTCTATCTCAGTCTGGAAAAGGGTTAAACTTATATTGAGTAGACATTCTTTTCATTTACTTTTATGAGTTCAAAAAGATAAGTGCTCAACAATCTTTTCATATTTTGGGAGCCTGAAAAGATATGAAAGAGGACTCCATGGGGGGTTCCTTTTTCATAGGTTTATGGAGCCTGAAAAAGAGATGAAAGTATATGTTGTGGTCAAAGTAACCTATTCAAACATAATGAAAACCTGCTAACAACTATCTACTTGCTCAAAACACCACAAGAAATATTAAACATACCTGTTTCATAGTAAAAATGAAGCATATCTAGGTAAAAATACTAAAAATGAATAAAATAATGATAAAATAACCATAAATATTCAAGATGACTTCTCATTTTTACCATTTCACATTTTACCTTCAATAATGAGTATTTGGAGCCATTTTTCCCTTGATCTTCTGTAGTTGATTGCGGCCAATCCAGGGGACCATTTCAAGTTTCGTCGCTTCCAAGTAGGAACTAAAACCTTTCTCTATCTTTCCACGATTCATTTTTGTGTTTTCGTGCAAAAATTTTAATGTTTTGAGGCCCCTAGGGTTCATAAAAACTCCCTCGAACCTGTTGACAGTGTTGGACCCACCAACACGTCAAGGGATCTCCCTGGTAAGAAGTCCCAATTAGACCTTAGACCGTTTGGTGTAGGAGTCCCAACAGTGGATCGTACGGTAATGCCTTGACCACGGTTTCACACAGAGGCAAGTAAGATGTCCTTGTTGGTAGCAATGGTGTGATATATGCATTCAGTCAAGGAAGGTGCATGAGCGGTTCTAACACACGAAGGGTGAGGTGAGTGTGCCCCTTGGAAACCTGTGAAAGCACGCAGTTATGAAGGGAACACATGAGAAAATATGCATCACAACATGGAAGGCAAGCTAGCAATCCAAAGTGATAGTTAAACTAACAACATATTTCAGAAAGATTCATACATACATATACAGAAAATAGCTACACATGCATGCATAAGAAAACAGATACATATATCATTTAGAGTCAACAAGATAGCTAAAATACAATATGACATATGCAAGAAACGTGTTGGCTCTGTTAAATTAGGAATTAGAAGTTTCAGTCATACAATACATCCATGTCAAACCACTAGTTCAAATAGCAGAACATTACAGTCACTGCCACCTGCTCCTCCAAAGAGATATTCTAGCTCTGCACAATGGAGAAGCCAAGGCTCGTTACAATACCATCCAAGCTTTCTCTAAGATAGTCTTATCGGAACCTTGGCTAACCAAAAGCCTCTACAATGAGTTATGAGGGACTATATATAGAAAAGGGTGGTGTGGCCCTTGACATTCCCCTTTGTGACAATTCATCTACCCTCGTGACTCTTCATCTACTCTATGACTGTCATCAAACTATCGACACTTGAACTTACACTTGACAAGATGTTACATTACAATGCACATGTACCCATGTGAGACAAAATGGCTTGAGCGAGCCATGCAAGACATCACTACGACTCGGACAAATATTCGAACACCAGCTCTTCGACATCCTCACTGTGGTCGACAGTAGCGAATTGATGCCAAGCTTGGTAGTCCGCGATGGTGTCCGTGTACTCTAAGGTTAAATATTTTTGGAAACGAACTCTTGCCTCCATAGCATCCAGGTACACTACTCGGGATCCTCTATCTAACTCGTTTGATAGCATGTGCATCATTGTCTTGAGTGCGGTTGGACCAGCAACATACTTATGCATGGTTTCTACATTGATTGACAAGTCTGGGTTGGTGGCTATGTGCATCAACTTGTCAAAGTACGAGTCAAACTCTAGTCGTACATATGCCTTTGTCTTTACCTACAATAACATCCATACTCTTGAATACACATGCATGGGAAGCCTGTAGGCTAGTGATGAGCTGCGGGAGATCTTTATAGTTGTAGATCTGACTCTGGATGGGTGCCTTCAGCTCGACCGCTCTGGGCTTCATCATCTTAGCAAGTGTAACGGGGCTCCCTTATATCTCATCGTCTATGTTTGCCTGTAATCAACAGCATCATGCACGTTCGAAAAGATACGTGCTCTCCTAGCACATCACTGCTGCCAATCGTTGAGATGGACAATTGCCTTATGTGCAGTACCAAACTTGGAATACAATGCTTGTATGATTGTGTCAAGGGACAATACTTCATCTAGTATTGCCTTCTTCAATTCTGCTAGGGTGGATGCTGTAACCAATTCTCCTCCTTGCTTGGTCATTTGTAGCTCCTTAGATATTTGCTCGTTCTCAGTTATCAAGAAGTGAAGACTTGAGCTAGTGGCTTTGGTATATGCTCTGGTAGCATCAGCCAATGTTGTTGGATGTTTGCGCACGTAAGACACGATCACTCATTCCTCAAACTGCGCAGGATATGTATGATCCTCCAGAGTCCAAGATTTCACAACTCTATGTTGAGACTCGTCGAATGAGATGTTTTGCATCTCTCCTTCTAGATGATCTCCCAGGATCTCAGTGTCTCCTTGGTCGCTTAGGACTTGCTCCTCTTCTAGATGTGGTGAAGCTGGTTGGTTGACCTCTTGGTGGTGATGCATGAGGTTGATGTCTTGCTCTGACTCTTATTGCTCCATATTTGTATCCATCTATTCAACTGTTTGCTCTATCTCCTGGGCGAAGTCCTGCTCCTGCAATGGTTCACCTTGTCTGTTTGATGCCAACTATTCTGATGTGTTTACTACCTGTACGTGGATAGTTTCATTTGTCTATGCAAGTTGCGCCCCCTAATGTACATGTTCCTGTTGCGCTTCCTTCTCCTGTCTGCGCAACTACTGTTCCTTCCCGAGTTGTTCCCTCAACTCATGCAACTCCTTCTATGTTTCCTCCATTCTCCATTTCTCTCTCTGCCTTTACACATTTCTCTTGTTGCGCTATTGCCTCTTTGACTCTATCGTCAAAAATTTGCTTTCTGCACAAGTGAGTCTCCTTGGAACTTGCAGCTTTTCTCTTCCTCCGTGTTGTTGACAATCTTCCTCTTGCCCTTGTCGCACACTGGTATGTTTTCCTCTGTTGTTGCTGCTTCTGGTGCTCTTTGGGATGTTGCCTTGCTAACCATTCCATAGCGAGGTCAACTAATTCATTGGGTCTAGAGAACTTGTGACAATATCTCCATGGGTCTTCCTCCACCCAATGACATGCCCGTGGATCCATTTAAACTGTACTCTCATGCAATGGTCTTTCACAAGACAATGTGGGTCATACGGATTGTAACTTCGAGTGTCGAATGGATATTTCTTCATCTCCTCTACTTCGACATCTGCATGCTTGAAAGTCCCTATCTCGTAAAACCTGATCCACAATGGAAGAGCGGGCCAAGGTGCCTTCTTCTTCCGGTGCAGGCTAGTTGATAACCCTACCAAGATGTGATATGATACTTCCTGCATGACGCGTTTGTCCAAGGAAAAATTTGGTAGAACATGCAGAGGCTTTTCCAAGATGTACATCCGTATGAAGGTATCGGGCAGTGAGGCATACCAATCATCTATGTCGGTCAGTGCCTCCATTGCTTCCTTTGACATGCAGGGTAGATCCTATTTGAAAATCATCTTGTAAACTGGGTGACAAAATGATCGGAAAACTATGTGATAACTCCTCTGAAGCTGCATTCGGACAACATCTTACAATAAGTGTTCATAGAGGTCTTTGTCGGTGTCCATGCCAACTTCAAGCTTGGGAATTATTGACGGGCACAGATTGCAACCAAGATCTAGGCAGACATGTAGATTCCTACTTGCATATTTAGAAGTTGTCGAACCCTTGCTACCTGTTGCTTCACTTGGTGAGCCAACATGTCAGACCAGTTGCATGCTTTGCCTTCTCTGGCCAGTTGGTCCAACGTGATCACCCAACACCGTGGGAAGGTTTCCATGCTTTCTTGGCCATACAGATGACATGAAAAGAGACCAAGTATTGATACACCTTTTGTAGTATCTTCATCTTGTAGACTTGGTTGGGTGTCATCCTAAATTTAGACGGCTCCTTCACCCAGTCCTTTAAGATATCTCTGGAGTTGGAATTTTTGTTAGGTATGTTGAAGGGTGTCTCCATGGTGATCACGGGCTTCGACATCTGATATATATCATCATAGTCTTATGCCCTGAAGGTAGAAATCTCCATCCCTCTGACCCTGCTCATTGTCATCGTCTCGGGATCAGTGTGCGAGATGATCCAATGTATCATGTTCACACATGGGAGCACAGGATACCTGCATGCAATCGGGTACAAGCCAGACTTGTGGATGTTTACATAGAATTGGTGGTCTTTGATTTCTTCCACAAATGTGCCTACAAATGCACCATTGACCTCTTGCCACTTCAGCTTGATGTCCTTGTCTACAATCAGCCTTGTGTCTTCATAGATCAACAAACTTGTAGATAATCACTCAACTGCTGCTCCAATTGCACTTTTGTTAGTGTCCTTTGATATAGTTCTCTTGGAGGCCATTGATTCTGAACTACTAAGAGGCGAATGAACACCTGCGAGATCTACAAACAAAGCGACATGCATGGCAAGAAATTTGTCAACCAAAACCTAAGAAAACTGAGGAACGACATGCAACATACCTAGGGATTGACAGGCAAGGATTGTGCAATTTTTTTTCTGGGAGCCTGGCAGTTAGAACTACGTAAAAGGTAGTATTGGTTGTGTGGGAGGCTGTCTAACTGCTGGAATTGTGTAATGCGCAATCCAGGCTGGCCTGCTAGCTGTTGGAACTGCGCAATGCGCAACTTCAGCTGGCAATAGTTGCAGGCCCAGTGACTGCATTGCGCAACTTTCTTGGCCAGCAGTCACTGTCCCTCATAATTGTGAAATGCAAGAATGGAGGACAGTCACTGGGCAGAAATGTGCATTTCCTAAGAGGAAGACAGAGCCTTCCCTCTCATGATTGCGCAATGTTGTCTTGGTGAGGCAGAGTCCGGGCCAAGGTTGCCCAGACCCGCCAACGGGCAACTAAAAGAAAATGTGAATGTGAATGCATGGTGATTCTGAGTGAAAATAAGATTGAATGATCATGCATGCAAATAGTGAATGAAAGATTCAGAAAATGGAACAACATGCATGTGGGTGAAGGGAGTCGTCGAATCAACGACTGGTCGTGCAAAACAGTTTCATGCATGCAACAGTAGTGAGATGCTAACGAAAATTGAAATGGTGCTAGTACAAACTAGTATGCATGTAAACGACAGCAAGTGCTCACAAAAATCAAGAAAACAACACTCACACAAGTGAAAACACAAAAAGTGACAGAAATGTTGCAAAATATAAGTTAAGAGGACTTACACGTGAACAACTGAGATGGATGTGTCGAAGACTCCTGGATGTATTGTGGGGTGTTAGAGCTCCAAGATCGATGTGAATAAGTGAGCTCGGAAGTGTCGAATAAATAAGTTTGAGGCTCATGACGCACATGCCACAAATCTAGGAGAAAATGACAATTGGAGGAAAGATTCTAAAACGGTCTTTAAATGTAACCTCTAGCTGCTAAAAATAGCTCCCTAAAATCTAGGGATGCTTTTTTCATGTTGCATTTTTCTATTCCGAGAAAAATCAACCCATGTATGCAAGTCAATTTTTCTCGATCCCGGGTGGATCTGGTCAACTCTATGGCACATGCAACAAACTGCTCAGCGAAAGGGCAATTTGTGCATTTCTGGGAGGGAGCTGGGCTGACGGCCCAGAAGGATTGCACAATTTCTGGGCTGAGCAGCTGATTGTTGCCCATAATTGTGCAATTTATGGGCTGAGAAATCCTGCTAGGAGGAATTGTGCAATTTCTCAATGAAGGGTGACAGGAAAATTTGCAAAATTCTAGAGCCCAACAGGCTGCCGATAGGATTGTGCAATTTCTGGAGGGAAGGATGGTTCCCATCCAGAATTGTGTAATTTCTTGAGGGAGCTGCGCAGCCTACATCTAGACCAAGCCCGGAGAAACATCCTGTGAGGGGGATGCAACAAGCTATCATGCACGGGCTGGAAATCTGCTAGAGAATCACTGAAGCTTGGTACTTGACAAGGAAAGATAGGTTGTTGTGGAAGGTTGGTAGGGAGGCTCCAAAATGACGATAAGATAAAATTTTGGAGGGTGGTTGTAGCCACTACAACAGACCAACACACTCCCCTTGTGTTGAAAGCGACGTTGCACCTAGGCTCAGAAACAATATGTATATAGATGCAACACTCTGATAAACACTATTGGGGTGCATTGGGCACATTTCTCTAAGTTTTGTTTTAGTTTTGCCTCAAATTTTGTTAGGATTTTTGCATGGAAAAGAGCCTAATGGATTCCTTTTTTATGTTTTAGGTACCCACTAGCATAAAATGGCATTCATTTGGGGAGAAAGAGAACACGCGGAACAAGACTTGAATGCGGCAAACGACTTTTCTACCATCCAAGTTCTCAAAAATTGTGGGTTATTGAAATTATTTTGGCTTCCTAGTATGAGGCAACAGATGGAGTTGTTGAAATACCTTGTCTATTCATGGGATATTCAAGCACAGGCATTCAGGTTTGGGGAGAATCTACTCAAGATACAGGTAGAGGATATATACTTTCTGACAGGATTGTCAAAACGAGGTGCCCCCATCTCTCTTCTAGGTGGAAGAAGTGGTGGTGAGACAGTGAAAGACTACATTTCTACCTATTGCAGGCCTCGAGCCCTTCCTACTAGGGATGGAAAGATAAACATAAATGATGTGACCCAATTACCTTGAGAATGATCTTGTTCATTATTGCAAGATTGGCAGGTAGCTAAACACTACATGTAGTGAGCAAATCATACATGCGATATGGGATAGTCGACAATATTCAACTTGAGTGAGGGTGTCTTGTTCAATTTGAAGGAACAACTTACTAAAACAAAGGAGGAGAAGTTGAAAAACTTCAATTATAGTGTGATGTTAGTCTCTTTTAGTCTAGAGTGGTTATTATTATTGCAGCCTCAACAAATTGTACTCAATCCCATCAACTTGAGGACCCCATGGATGAGGAGGTGGATAGACCACATGAGCCAACACGTAGGCCCCTCAGGGATAAACTTTTCCCCAACCTTTTTTGGGTGGTTGTGTAGACAATTCATCATTATTAATCATTATCCTTACGTAGGGATGGATTTCCGTGATGATCCTGAGCTCGAATTGCCTGAGGGTGAACAATAAGATGCTTCAGGTAAGCTACTTTGACCATTAAGTTTTTAAAAGTTTTAAGATTTTTTGTGTTTTTTGATGTTCCCAAGACTAAACTATTTGATGTTTTCATGCAGATATTGGATATGTTCGACCATTAGGTGCTACATGTATTTGTCGTACAGAGAGACAGCCATAGGAGGAGGTAATGGAAAGAAGTTGTTGCATTAGGACGAGATACAATACGAGATCCTGAGGTAGCTGAGATCCTATCAGAGGTGGAGCACCACATGGAGGGATTAGCACATGGCATTGATCAGATTGTGTTTGATCAACTTCCATTCCAACTTCAACGACACACAATCAAAGTGCCTAGTGTCGATTACTGGGCAAGATAGCTCATGCAGAGCTATTTTATCATGAGCACCACTGATTTGTCTAATCATATGTTTTTCATGTAATTTTTATATGGCCGATGTAGCCGATGTAGCCATATGTGTCTTGGGGCACAAATTTTGCAAAACCAAACTTTATATATATATATATATATATAGATAGATAGAGAGAGAGAGAGAGAGAGTTTCCTAGTTCCTATTCTGCTTTCAAATATAATGTGATGTGAATTGAAAGTTATTTACATTTGTTGCAAATGTTGATCTAAAATAAAATTAGCTCAGGCATCTACTAATGTCTTAATATTTCTAGAAATATGTTCATATCGTATGAAATCGAAATGTCCTTCCAGAAGATGCACTCTCGAAACCATGCAAAGGATGGTGAGATTTCTCACTGAATAGATATTAGCAAGTTGTAGTACTACAAGTTGTGATTCAAGACTTATGACCATATGGTGGATACCATGTCAAATATCATAAGTTAGTATCTCAACCATTGTGCTATACTCATAGATGTTGTTAGTAGAGCGACCAATGAAAATCCCATACATTCTCACTAGCTCGCCATTTGGAGCAAAGATAGCCCACCCTGCAAAGGATAGGTTTTGAGTACTACGTCTAGCACCATCGAGATAACCATTATACGGTTTGAGAGAGTTTTACATCTGTAATCCAAAAGTAAAAATAATCAACATAAACCATGGGAAACTCTAAAAAACACACTCAACACCCCTATAAACAGTATGTACATAGTGTACTACGCATGGGATCAAGCATAGTATTTTTTGAGGTACAACGCATTTAAAGGTTGTGCTAGTGGAACTCCATCGATATCTTCTAACTCATAAGCCCCTTTTGCAAGGACACGCTTAAAATTGTATGGGCCCAACCACATAGGCTAGAACTTTCTTGGACCTAGCACGTTGGCCTCCTGGTCATATAAGAGAACCAGATCTCCTTCCGAGAAAACTCTAGCCTTAACACTTTTGTCATATTTCTCTTTGATGCATATTTATGAGCTTCATTGGCTAACGTGGAATGGCACTGGGTTTCATCCAAATGAGTTAGATGTAAAAGGCACTCCTCTACGGAAGTAGCAGGAAGAAGTTTGATAGCTAGTTTCAATGATGGAATTTTGCATTCGATGGGGAGGATTGCTTCCAAACCATAGACCAACTAGAATGGTGTGAATCCAGTAGCAATCCTAACTAAGGTTCGGTATACCCACAAGGCAGGAAAGAGAAGCAATTTCTAGTCTCATTTGTGAATCCCTATCATACGTTGAAGCGTAGTCTTAAGAACTTTGTTAATAGCCTCAACTTGTTTGTTAGACTGAGGATAATAGGGAGTGTAATTTTCATGTGAAAGTCCCAATTTGGCAGCTAATTCAATCATCATATGATTCTGAAACTGCTTCCCATGATCTATAACTATTACTTGTTGAACACCAAGCCTAGCAATCACATTGTGGAAGAAAAAATATACAGTCGTTCCACCGATGTTGTTAAATGTAGGCAACACTTCAGTCCACTTGGTAAAGTAGTCAACAACGAAAATAATATAGCCATGCCCCACAGTTGAATGAGGGTTACATGTCATAAATTCCATACCCCATTTTGCAAAGGGACCAACGGTGACAACTGGATGCAACAGAGTAGGCAGAGCGTGGATCTTACGATCATAGATCTAGCACGCATGACACTTCTGGACTACGAGTACATAGTTGTGAAAAATGGTGGGCAAAAAGTAACTGTGCGTGTAAGATCTTTTGCACAGTAGCATAACCAGATAATTTTCCATCACATTCCCCTAAGTGGCATTCATTGAGGACTTTCTCAAACTTCTCGAGAGTGAGGCACCTCCATAAAATCATATCGATACCGTGATGCTAAAGGGTGTTACCAATAATCACATAATTTACGGATTATTACTGGATATGTCGTTGCTTTGAGCGAGAGGTATTAGGTTAGAAATTTTGGGTCTTGATATAGATCATACAATCTCCATACCATGAGTAAGATGACGAGATCAAAAACAATGACTCATCTGGGATGGAATCTTCAGATGTAGATTCAACATCAAGGGACGGGAGATTGCACATTAGTTCGGCAAAAACTAAGGATTTATTTGACTTGGATTTCATGAATTCCAAGTCAAATTCTTGGAGAATAATGATCCACTTAGAATATTTTCCCCGGTATTTGACGTGACAATATGTATGTCATAGGGTTACAATCATAAACGACTGTAGTTTTCTAAAGAAAGATGTAATGTCGAAATCGTTGATGGCTTGAACGACCGCAAAGACAACTTTTCCACATGAGTATACCAGATCTCGGTATAGTTGAGGTTCCAACTCAGATAATAAATGGGATGTTCAATCCCCATATCATCTTCTTGGACCAACACTATAAATATAGTAGACATGGTGGTATCTAGGTACAGGAAATAATTGTGTTGATGGTCAAGGGGATATAAGAGAGATGCCTGAACCAGTAGATCTTTCAAGGCATCAAAAACTTTATGTACAATGCCATCCCAATGGAAGGGAATCCCATTTTCCAGTAAGAAAGTAAATCCTTTTGTCATTTAAGCATAATAGGGACAAACCTCCTTAGGAATTTACCTTTCCCTTGGATTCTTTGTAACTGAACGAGGGAGGAAGGTGCAGATAAGTCGATGATTGCTTCGACTTTTGAAAGGATCAATATGAATTCTTATTTTGAAATGACGAAACCAAGGAGTCAACCAGAACCAACACAAAACACACATTTTTGTGGGTTAAGTCGAAAGTTATAATGTCTACAGCAGAGAAAAATGGCTCATAAATGCATGGGGTGATCAGCCTGATGCTTGGAGTGAGTAGGGAGATCATCCAAATAGGGTTGCATGATATGATTAATTTTTTGGAAAGCGTAATACATCGCATGTTGAAACATGGACCCTGTTTTCTTTACCGAAAGGGAGATTCCTATAAGAAAAAGTACCCCATGGACAAATAAATGTGGTTTTAGGTTGGTCCGTCGGGAGAATGTTGATTTCATTATAACCGTGGAATCCATCCATAAATGAATAAATCTTGTATCCAGCGTAGTCATCAATAATTTGGTCAATAAATGAGGTCAGGTAGTTTTCTTTAAGACAAGCACGATTTATGTCCCAATAATCGACACATAATCGGATCGTGCCCTGTTTTCTTCATGACAGGGACAAAGTTCGATACCCAATCAATTAAAGGAACGAGGTATATGAAACCACCTCGAAGAAGCTTTTCGATTTCATATTTTATCCCAACAGCTTTCTTGGGATGGACCTGACGAAGGCATTGTCGGAAGGGTTTGGCATCAAGATACGTCTTGATTTCGTGCACTACTATGTCTGGGTCGATACGTGGCATTTATTCATATGTCTAGTCAAAGAGATCTTTGAACTCGTGAAAAAACGACTCGATAAATCTCAATTTCAAATGAAGAACAAGATTCTCTTATGTATAAACTTTTGACTATTCCTAGTTTAATCAAAATATCAAGCGTAATGGTTTCTTCAATATTCAAAAGGTTCTTTTCAGACTCGACATAATGAATGGGGATGGAATTCATAAAGCACTCAACAAAATTAGGTAGGTATACACCACTGAGATTATATTCAATGGTATCCGGGAAGGAGGAACAATGATGATGTTAAACCCACGGTGCATCGTCTCACATCATGATTTCCATGATGCTTTCATCGATAGATAATATATGTAAGAAAGGATCAGAGGCTGTGCCATAATCTAGTGATCGATGTACCCAATTAATCGAAGAAAAAGTATGGGCCTCACAAGCCAAATAGATGGCTTCGTAATCTTTCTCAATGGGGATAAGCGGTATTTGATCACCAAGTTTTTTATGTCAATTCCATCAGGTACAATCTATGGATCGGCCAAGATCGTCGAGGATGATATCATGTTAATATAAGCAACCGAAGGGGAGGAGATGGGAAGGATAGGGAGAGGGAGAGAAAATGTTCCCATAAGTGATGAATCCTTCAAAAATCTAACTACGACGTCTTGATATGAATGTATGGATTCCCCTACAAGAGGGACACTTCTAGTAACATTGGAATTAGAGGCAAAAAAGGTGAGTTGATCTATGGCCATGATCCTACTTTTATGAGGAAATGTGATCATTCGGAAGTAAGTTGAAATGATGAAATCCATAGCATAAACCCATGTATGTCCTAGTAAAATTATAATCCAAAGGTCCATTAATAACTTATACTTCAACGGAGATAGATTTCCCCCCAATTCCACTTGGAGGTAATTCAGAATCCCACAAGGTTTGTATGTCCTTCCATAAAAGGATTTTAATGTGGTGGTCGATTGAATCAGTTGGGGTGAACCAATCGCCTTACAGCAACACAAAGACATGATGCAGGTCAAGGTTCTCCTATCCACAATAGAATGATGAATGTTCTTACCATACACAATGACCTGAATCATAAAAGCTAACTGAGTCGGAAGTCAAGGAGTATATTTTTCATGAGAGAAAACCACTAGGTTGGAATCTGATGGATCCACACATCCGATAGATGACAACAATACCTTCTTTTGAGTGGGGTAGTTTTGTAACACCTCAAGCATCGACATAGTTGATGGAGAGAGATCTGAGTCTTCAACTATGTTGTAATTTTGAGCAGTTCTTGAACGAGGGTTGAAAGCATACTTACGGATAACACCCTTTAGAGGCTTGATAGTCAATTCCATAGGAACCAGAGGTGGAATAGGATCAGATGAAGATGGTGTTGAACTGGCAGGTTGATCAGTAGCCTGACTGTTCGATGGATTTGCATTACCATAGTCCTTATTTCGAGTGGCCACCATGACATCAGATTTCATCTTTAACGAGGAAAGCATCAAAACTATGTTAGAGGAAGAATCATCTTGGGAAACCATATGAGTCTCCTAATTGGGAAATGGGTTGGCCATCATAGGGGAGAAGTGGATGATTTAAGAAACTTATTCATTTCAGTGCAGTGCGGACAATCACGTGTAAAGTGATCCTCGTTACAAATCAAGCATGGATATCGAGGCTTTCGTTTCTAATTGGAAGATGAAATTTTTTGTTTATCCTACGGTGACGAATCCTTATTTTTATTACCTTTACCTTTCTTCTTACTTCTAGGTTGTTGTTGAGACTTTCCTTTATTAGATGAGATGACATTTATCTCAGAAGCAGAAGTCACAAGAGGATGAGATTAAGGGTTTTGTACATGAGCGGTGAGAGAAATACCATATGGTTTACTCACTGGCTACAAACTAGTAGAACCTATAATTCCATCGGCAACATGAGATTCTTTACTAGGTGGAGGAGAAACAGTATTCGAGGGTCTCAGAGTGTTTGGTATCTTATCACAGAGCATACACAATTGGGTATAAATCGGATCTAAATATTGAGCATGAGCAATAACTTTCTCTTCAGTCACGACTCCACCTTTGGCCACATCTTTTGTTATGGGAGATAACAGAGATTTGACAAACCATTCTACTAACAAATGATCATAAAGTCTTTACAAACCGGAAACGATGCCTCCACTCGTGAATGTGATCAGAAATGTGAGTGGAGTCTGATTCTTCAAAGTTAGTTAATAGTTCCATTCCAGTTTCGTATCTGATGGTAAACTAGAAATGTGTGAGGAAGGTAGTCGCTAAAGTGTTGAAGTCATGAAATGATGCTCTAGGCAACTCCATATACCATTTAGTTGTGGTACCTGTAAGCGTTCGTTGGAAAAGACGAATTCGAATGGAATCATCATTAAGGGAGTTGTATGAACACCATAAATGATACTTCATAACATGTGTTGAAAGGTGTTCTCCAGGATTCCCATTGAATTTTGGGATATTAGAAGTAAACTTCGTGGGAATAATCAACCACCATAGTGAATGAGCAATGGGGTCATTAGTAAGTCAAGTAAAATCTGGTAATTCAAGAGTAGCCACAAAAGGCAATTGTCAATCAAAGTTTGAAGGCGGATGACCTGGTTATAAAGGGATAGCATGGGAAATAGGCACTTGCATTCCTGGGTAAGGAGGGTTGTGATAATAAGGAACCTGGTTACCATAAAATGGAGGGTTCTTATAAGCAACATACAGGTGAGTTTGTTGCCCAGTCCCCAGATGGCGATAAAGTTACTGGAATGGTTGGGTTTGGATTTGTTTGCCTTGGAAAGGCACTTGATGTGATCCATATTGTTGCCCAATAGGGGTTTTCATTGCCCCCTGGTACGGGTTCAATTGAGAATTCACCAAATTTTGAATAATTTGACCTATCGAAACTTGAGGAGTACCTTGCACAAGCGATTGAGAAGGTGAGCGACCTTGTACAGGTTGACTAATTGGGATCTTGGGGGAACCAGACACCATTGGAATAGGGTGTAAAGGTTGGCTCACATGTATTTAAGCTTGTTTAGGTTCAGATGGATATGTAGGAATTTGTGATGAAGAAGGTACAATTTCAGGATTCAACAATCGATCCAAAAAAGAACCAGGTTGAACAGATAAAGTAGGTTTCCAAGCACTGGTAGCCATTCCAGGATAAGGACTATAACTAGGCAGATTACCATATTGAGGTATACCAACAACAAGTTCCCCCCCTGCCATGGGAGGAGGGGATGATGGAGGAAATTGCAAACTAGATGGAGGGTGTTGTAGCTCATTCTAGCACAGCTAAAATATCAAAGATATTCAAGAAAGTTCCAACACTAATTTAGGGTTTCAAGAGGTTGTACATACTCGTATATGCGACAGGGCCCGCCATAGCAAAAGACAAAACCAACACGATGACTAAAGAGCATCGCACAGTAACATTCCTCTACACCAGCTACAGAAACAACAGAGGAGTTGAGTTGTTGTTTCGAATCTGTGGAATTGCAAAAGATGGGGATAGATGTCGACGATTCCCCCTCCAGAATCACATTTGGAGTATGCGTAATGGAAAACAAGGTTCTTTCTACTCCCATGACACAATCCTTGATCAGTTGATGGCATTTAGAAAATTTCAGATTATAATATTTTGAGACAAGGTCATTCTTGAAGAGTCAATGATGAAGTGGCCAATTTCTGATTGCTTGATTGTTTTTTATTAAATTGGCTACCCTCTTGAGAAAGATGAAGCTTATGTTTCTCTTTGAAAGCCTTTCCTTTTGAATGAGCTTGGACCCAACATCTTCTCCATGATCATTTCAAGCTATATGAATGCCTTCAAAAATTTGGCATTCCTACTCCAAGCTATGCACTTATGACTAGGGATTACCCCTACCAAGAGTTGGACTACCTTGTGGAGCAAGGGATTTTGTTGAAGTCCATGGAAAGTGAATTATGAATAATTTTGTGGAAAAACCACTTCATGGAAAGTTGAAAATCGTTCGAGTGAGTTTCTTCCAGATGTTAGAAAAGTACAAAGAGAAGGGTCATACATATATGAAGAATTCATGCCCCCTAGGGAAACAAATGTTAAGGTTTGTATAGGTGGGCCTAACTATTCTCATGCAGAGGCCAGAAAGTCTCCAATTGTTGATGGTGTTGTCATGAGGATCCTTGATGGGAAAGATGTGAGGTATCCAGTTCTATTGACACCAACAAAAAAGAAAATGGCAAGGGAAGTTTGCATAGTCTTCGGTCAAGCGGTATGTGGATTTGATCTTATACATTGCCAAGGAAGATATTACGTTTGTTCTGTAAATGTATGGAGCTTTGTAAAGAATTATTATAAGTATTATGATGATTGTAGAAAATCCTATAGATTCTCAAGCTCATATAATATACTAAAACAAGAGACAAGAATCTACTTCTACTCTTTACAGCGGAAGCCCATAAACATCGAGCAAACAATAATCAATAGAGGAAGAGAATCAAAGGAACATAACACAATAAATATCTGGGGAAAGCCACATCTCAAAACCCCACTATCTATTTTGTATTAATCCAGACAATCAAGATGAAATTACAATGCTTGTTCTCTCTAGAACAATCTCAGCACTCAGAAATTCAATCTCCAACTCATAAGAAATCTCAAGGCCAAATCTTAGCCTCTTCACGAGCTCTCCAAGTCTCTATTCCAATGTGTAATTCCTATGAAGGATAGATTGTATTTAAAGGGAAATAAAGCCTCTAAAAATAGCACAATCCCTCAAGGATCAGTTCCTGATTGCATGCACTATCAGTGCAACTCAGAAAAATCTAAAACAAATAGTACATTATCCCTGCACTCTAGTCTCAACTGGGTCTTTCTCAAAATAAAAATGCATGAGTTTCTGATGAGTAAATATTCAGTTAACTAGAGTAGCACTGGTGGAGTTCATTAGTGTCACCACTGACTATTAACTCACTTTTAGTTCCCTTAATCAATTTGAGAACTAATTTAACTAAACTGACACATGAAACTGAGTCTTCTATTTTACAAGTCACAATTAACTCACACTGGACTCCTACAAAGTAGGTAGAACATATACATGACTTCCAAAAGACTTCCAACTCGAATTTCCTAAGTTAAGTAAGTTTAATAAGCTTAATTTAACTATTTTAAGTTGTTATTAGAGTAGAATTCAAATTTAATTCAAGGACAAATTAAATTGGAATTTCTTGTTGCCATTTCTCAACACTCCCTCTCAACAAGAAAGGGATTATCAACTACCCCGATCCTGTCTCTTTGAAACTTGAATTTACATCTTGACAATGCCTTTTTCAATATGTCAGCATCTTGCTCCTCCGTGGGAATGTAATTAACAACATGATCCGCCTCAATACACAATCTCTAAGATGATGATACCGGATATCAATATGCTTGCATTGATCATGAAAGACTGGATTTTCAAAGGGTTTGATACAACTCTGATTATCACAATAAATCATTGTCGGATCCATCTACTGACCAAACAAACCAACCTATATCTTCCTCATCCAAATAGCCTCACATGCTTCCTAACTTGCAGCCATGTACTCTGCCTCTAGCGAACTGAGTGCAACTGATCTTTGTTTCCTGTTGTACCAAGAAATTGTTGCTAACCCAATACTAAAGATCCCTCCTGATGTGCTCTTCCTATTAGATGGATTCCCTGCCCAATCTACATCAGTGAAGCCTTGAAGCTTCACTCCCTTTATCAGTTTGTACCATAACGCAAACTGAGTAGTGCCTCTGTGGTACCTCAATACATGCTTTGTCGCCTTCCAATACATCTTGGTAGGCCTAATCATCGCTTGACTAAGCTGGTTAATTACATAGCACATATCCAGTCGTGTGTTCACCAAATACATGAGTGAACCCAAAAGTTGTCTATAAACAGTAGCTTCCACTACTTCCCCTGAAGTAGCATCCTCCTTCCTCCAGTTACCAGCTAGAGGAGTCTCCATGGTTTTACTGCTCTCCATGTGGAATCTCCTAAGTATCTCATTGTCATGATTTCCCTGAGATACAAACAACTCCCCATCTCTCTCACATACTTCCATGCCAAGAAAGTAATGCATGAGCCCCATGTCCTTCATCTCAAACTCTCTTACAAGGTCCTCCTTGCAAGATTTGATGATCTTCTCATCACCTGTCAGTATGAGATCATCTACATAAAGTACAATGATCAATAGCTTACCTTCCACCACTATGTGATACAGGTTCGCATCCGCTTCACTCTTGGTGAATCCCAACCCAATGAAGTAGCTATCTATTCTGGTGTACCAAGCACGACGTGCTTGCTTCAACCCATACAATTCTCTCTTGAGTCGGTACACATGCGACTCACGATCCAAGGTTTCAAAACTTTTAGGCTACCCTCTTTACACCTCTTCCTCAATCAAGCCGTTGAGGAAGGTAGTCTTCACATCCATCTGATGGATCTTCCAAGTGCCAAAATAGATCTGATTGATGAGTACCTTGCAACAAGAGCAAAAGTCTCATCATAGTCAATCCCCTCTACCTATGAAAAGCCACGGGCCACATATCTACCCTTATGCTTCTCCACACTACCATCTGCAACTTTCTTTACCTTGTAAAGCCAACGGGAGCTCACAAATTACTTGTCCTCCAGTCTCGAGACCACATCCCAAACACTGTTTCGAACTATGGATGCATACTCCTCCACCATCTCATCAACACAAACTGGTTACTGCATTGCTTCCTGAAAGGAAGATGGATCTATCACAACACATGCACCCATAAGTTCCATGTATCCATTGTACCTCTCTAGCGACCTCCTATGTATGTGCTGAGAAGAGGGTGCTCCCACATTCTCCCATGCATCATCCAACAATGTGTCAGCCTCTCTAGTGCGCTTTCTTCCCTCTCTAGAAGACTTTTCCTAAGTGGATGTATCCACTCTCTGAACCTCTGCATGTGGCTGCTCCACATCAATCTAAGGCCCCTCAACCTTAGGAGCTAAAATCTCCTCATCTGCATGTAGCTCAAGCTCCCTCTCAAGGGATACTCCCATGGCCTTCTCCTCATCAAATCTGATATCCCTGTAAACCACTATCATCCGACTGGTCAGCATGTACACCTGAGAGTTTTGGGGTGTATCAGTGTACCCCACAAATATCCAAAACTCTGTTGTTGGCTCAAGCTTATTCCATGCATCTTTGGTCACATGGAAATAAACTGATGACCCAAAAATCCTGAAGTGACCAACATCTGACCCCTTATTGGAATAAGCCTCCTCTGGTGTCTTCATCTCAAGTATTTGATGTGGGCTACGGTTCTGAACATAAACCATTGTGTTGCATGCCTCAACCCACAGGTGTAGCGGTAGGCCCTAATCATGAAACATCACCCTTGCTCCCCCTACTATGCTCCTGTTCTTCATCTCGACAACCCCATTCTATTGAGGGTTATGAGGTGCCACCAACTCTTGTTTAATCCCTTCCACTGCACAAAAGTTCTTAAACTCATTGGAGACATGCTCACCATCATTATCACTTTGTAGAGCTTTAACTTTCTTGCCAAACTCTTTCTCTACTAATTCTTTGAACTCACAAAACTTTGTGAAAGTTTCATCCTTTTTCTGCATAAAAAATACACAACATTTACGAGAATAGTCATCAACAAATATAACATAATACCTATGCTTGTTCGTGGATGTTGTCAAGAATGGTCCACACACATCTGAATGGACTCTCTCCATAATAGACTCTGCTCGACTGTCTGTGTCTCCAAAGGAAGACTTGGTGTATTTTTCCAAGGTATAACCCTTGCATGTATCAACTTGCTGAAGCATACCTTTGGGAAGACCGCTAGAGATTTGCTGCAATATCTTTAAAGCCCCATGATGCAAGTGGTCCAATCGCTTGTGCCACAACTTGCCAATGTCTCGGCCCAACATCTTTTCTAATTTTGAACTCAAAGCAACACAATCCTCTACCTCTATCTTATAGAGATTATGAACTTGAATCCCTATCGTCTTTACTTGACCTGTGGCTATGTGTTGAAGGAACACCTTTCCTTTCGAAAATATGACATGATAGCCTCCATCCTCAAGCATGAAAACGGATATCATGTCCCTTCCTTGACACCTTTGCCACTCATGTCCCACCATGTTTCATAGTCGTTGCCCAATTAAATGCTCTCCAAATAGAATTATCGTTGGGCAGTCAATTTTCCTTCCTGGGTAACCGTTCAACCTCAATGGACCCGCGCCAAACCTCCAATACAAATTACCTCTCTACCTTTAACAGCTTTAGAACTGTCCTTTTTCTCCTTTCCACTGGCTTATTCTCCATAATTCTCAGTTTTCTACAAAGCGATCAATTGAAAAATGATTACTGAACGAGATGGGAATTATCAGCACTCTGCCTCCTTTCCCCTGACAACTCATTTACCTCAAACTATTCCCGATAAGCTTCCCCTTCAATTACTATTATCTTTCACTAATCTAAACATGCCTCCAAATAGCAAAAACTAGGAGAAACCTGTTAATCCATTAATCCCTCCATCCATAGACTTAGATCACATTCCTTCAGCTAATAGGGATTATAGGATCAGTGAAACACAATGCAACTGTGAATTTTTAGAGCTCTATTATGGCTAGAGGACAAACATGCTGACAAAACAGATGAAATTGGACTCTGGGAGTCCAATCTTCCTCATGATATTTTCCCTCTAACCTTGCATGCCGCTGAATTCACCAGGAAATGTCAAGCCTGTTATGTCCCTAGACAAAGAGCCATTGTGACCCCATCCAGTGAGATATTGTTTACAATCACTGCCCAATCCATAAACCAGATAATGCTAGCTCCCCCTGTGGAAAATAGTGCCCCATTTTCCTTAGAAGCCCTCACCCAACTCTATCAGAAGCTTGATTTTGCTATAAGAACCAAGATTTTTTAGATCTTCTTACCAGAAAATGCCCAATTACCAAAGAAGAACCATCCATACCCTTCCTCAATCTTCCCTGATCAAGATAAATAGATTATAACCATAATTTCATACATTTTGGGTTATTATTTTCATCAATGGGTAGATGAACCCGTTCTAGGCTTCCTTTCTATCTTTTCAATAGAAAGCAAACCATCCATTTTGTTTAAATTCAGTGAATTCTTGGTTGATAACATCCATGAGCAATTTTTGAAATTTCCAATAGAGTAAGTGTTTAATTACACTTCAATTTTAATTTACATGTTTCTTTATTATCAAGCGGACAGGTTCAATTTTTCTATGCAGAAGCTAGATGATAAGGGAAACCGGCAGCATGTGATATTTTGGACTTCACTAGTCATGAAAGAACAAAAAGAATTCTCATACAAATAGTTCATTGAGGAGTTTTTTCACCCAGCTATGAACATCTTAAATAGTTCCACCCAACCTAGAATCAGTGAAGATATCAAAAGGGTTTTCCATTTGACGAATCAGGCCAAGATTGGAGATTGGTATTTATACCAAAACTATACAGAAATCAGAGTTTATGGATGCAAATTAGCACCATATAAACTTCCAAAATACCTCTCCATGAGGATTTTTCCCTGGAATACATCAGACAAATGTTAAATTCAGATGACATTCACCTCATGGTGGCAAAGAAGAAGTCCTAGTTTCGCATAAAGACACAGGTGGTCCCATTCATATGCAATACCAGGACAGTAGGAGAAGAAGCAGACAAAATTCTTAAGGAGATGAAATTCAGCCTAAGCTTCACATGGTCTTATGACCCTTGGGGTATCATTTCCAAGCTAAGAGTAAAAAAAAAAAAAAAAAAAAAAAAAAAAAAAAACTACTCCCTATATCCATACCTTAAGGCCTAAGATAGAAAAGTATGCAAATCAGTTAGAATGGGCAAAGAATACGTTGCAGGAAGATGAAGAAGAATTGTTTTCTACATCAAATTTATAGACTCCCACTCCTCAGGAGAAAACAAGTAAAAGACATAGAGAGGAGGGATCATCATCAACAATAGGGAGTGAGGCCAAGGATTTCAGAATCAGTTACAGGAAGAGAGCAAAGATCACTCCTAGGATAGATGCAGAAAAGGAAACAGAAGACCAAGCTTCCATTATAATTGAAGACTCACCACCTTCAAGCAGCAAGTTTGTTACATCTCCTATTGGAACTTCAGCATCAAAAGGTCAAAAAGATATAGAGCTAGGTTCACTGAATGTCCAAGGATAGAAGGAAAAGAGTGTTTTTGACAGGTACCAAGAGATCAAACTTAAGAATGAAATTCTTAATAACAACACCTACAATCAGTTTTGGAAGCAAACTTCCAACTCACAGAGCATATTATTATCAGTTTTTGACATAAAGCATGGAAAGATGCAGATGACCTTCCTTGAGGCCCAAATTCCACATCCAAAGACATCAACATATTACAAGAGTACTACATTTGAATTCAGCACTAAATATATCCATCCCATTGTTCAAATGGAGACGCATAAACAGACTGGTGAGATGATTTCTTCTACATTAACTAATACTTCCATGTCATTGTCTAAGCTGCAGGTTTCATATGCCAACATTCAGTCCCAGTTGAAAATGGAAAAGGTGTCTTCTTTAGAAAAGGACAATAGGATCAAATCTTTGGAATATTTGGTAGTCAAGATAGGATATGATCCTAAGGATATAGATGCTACAGAGGAGATCATCAAGAAGAAAAATCTGGACATTGCAACATTGAGAAAGCAGCTAACACTGCCAACCAAAGAGGATCCCTTGACTAAATACATTGAATAAAATGAAACACAGAAGGCTGAGATGATGAAGCTAATCATAGAGAATAATATTTAGATCAGACAAATGGAGGCAGAAATGGATAAAATTATCAAAGAGAAAGAACAGAGTCAAAGGATGGCCTTAGTCCCCTTGGATGCCATACCCATCACTCAGCTCCCAGCTACAGGAATAGAAACTTCTTCAACTCAAACTACAAGCATTGTACAGGTCACAAAGACACTAGAAAATATGTCAATCTAGTCATAATAAATTAAGACATTACATGGGCAGCTCAAAGCTTTAGAAGAATAGAAGGCCATAATTGAGGCTTCTTGTATAGTTGAAGTGCAGAAGTCACAAAGGTTTCTAGAGAGGTTACAGAAGGTGGATAAGGATACATCAATTGGTCAGACCTTGGCCCAAGCCAAGGAAAACATTTGGATGGGTATTCTAGATTTTATGAATGAGATTTGGCAATGTATCCAAATTATTTTTGAATAGAAATACTTGATACAAAAGGCCATTGAGACCATTGTTCAAGTAAGGGAAAAGCTGGGAGATATGCCTTCAGAAGCATCCAATATCATCAAATTCTTGAATTCAAAGACTAAATATGAATTTGAATAATTAGGAATTACTGACAAGACTGCCACCATCTTGGAAGTCAAAAAGGTTTTGACTAAAAGAAATCTCATTGATCAATTGGAGGAACGATGTGAGACACTAGAGTTGGGAGTGAACAGGGTTTCCAACAAGATTGAAGTATTAATTTAGAAATGATTTCCCATCATATATGTGATTAATTATAAGTTGATTACCCAAGAAGATGATGTTCTGAAGATGAAGGCCAAAAGCAGCATCAAATTCAGTGGGATAAAAGGCAACATGACAGCAAGAGCATTCTTAGAAACTAATGAAATGACTTCTATATCCAAAATGAGGTAAAACATGTCTTCCCAGTAAAACCAACATTTTCCAAATATACCGAGGTTGATGAGATTTACCGGAGGGTAATTAAATTAACCATACCATATGAAAAAAGGTGGGAGGAATTATGTGATTTACTGGATTAAAAGGTAATTCGGATGCAGTAAAAACAATAGCCATCACATCAGCGCAACATAGTTTCAAGCTAATTTAGCAACTGAATCCACCAAAACAGAGCCACCTCTTCATGCAGTTGTCTACCTCGCGTATCTTAATACATTGTCATTTGAGATAGCGATTTTGTAATTATTTGTATAAATACTTCACAATTTGAAGTATTAAGGGTTGATTTTTTAATATAATTTTCCTGTGCAAATTCTAATTTCCCAATTGTTGGACGCATCAATAATACAAGGACATTTTCACAGGATTCATGTGGTGTATGAAATGGTGATGTTTTTCTTTAGTTTATGTGTTTAAACATTGTCTCTTTTCTCTGTTATTTCTGAAAATCTTAATTACATAACAGAAACTGTGATGAATAGGATATGTTACATAGAGCACCCTATTATGGCTGTTAGTAATTTACATGTTTTCTGTTGAAGTCAAATTAAGGGATTCTTCATTGCTCCTTAGTTTCTACTGAATCTTACATTTATGTTGTTTCATAATCTATTTAATATTCTGAAAGATCCAACTAGTGCAACCTAGCTTTCCTTGCGAAACTCCTCTAAAATTTGATGCATATCCAATTAATCTTCTGACTCCATTGCCCAATGGAATTATAACAATTAAATCAACCAAAACAATAAGTACAGTCATAACTAGACTAAAATTCACATAAAACAAAGCTGAATTTTACAAAGAGATCCCTCTTTAAAGCTGGCAGGGCTACATCCCAGCTTCCAAAGTGGTTTTGATGATGTCCTATGTGTTTACTCCCTCAACCTCAAACATACAGAATGAAAACAAGATGATGACCACTCACTCTCCAAAATCCAACCCCCAACCACATAGAAGGCTGGGAATATATAGAGAAGTAGGGCAATTTGGGAGTTCTTATCTAATTATCAATCTAGGGTAAGAGATCCACCTTTGATGGAGGGAAAGGATCAAAGGATAAGTGGTGAAAACTCCAAAGTAGGGAAGGATAGGATCCGAATTTTTTATATAAGGTAAGTAGTTGAAACAACTTCTAGAAACTCCTAGAAGGGGAAGCTTCCAGAATCCCGATCATTATCCCATATTTCTAGAACCAACGCAGGTGCAAAGGGGAGCAACCTGTTGGTGACCAACGTAGGCCATAGAGGGCCAACTCATTTGTGAATGCACCCCAATAGGCTTACAGGGTGCGTTGGTCCTCAAACTGGCTCAGATGAAGCAGTTTAGGGCTGAAATCTGGGGGATGAAGGGAACGTGCTTAGGGATTTGTGAAATATGGTGACAAGGGGGAATAGGATGTTAATTGATCCCATTAGGAGGCTCACTGATCAGATGTTACAAAATTGCCTATAACACTTATCATGAACATCATCATGCAACAAGGAATTCTCAAGAAATAATAATGCCAACAATGCATTATTAGAAGCATAGAAAAATTTCCCCTTGAACCTGTGCAACTATTCACTATCAATTATGATCATATCCATCTTCATCAATCAGTAAAGCCATTAAAGGAACAAAAGAAACAATGTAATATTGCAACAACTTCATAAACAATCATAAGACAATACTACTTCTAAGTAGTATCTGAGCATCAACAGACTGTAACCAACCAATGTCAGAACAAGAAAGCCAAATAATAACTAACTAAAGCATCTCAGAATTTCACCCTGAGTTTGTCCCACAATTTATTCATCTTAGATCAACATACGTGACTGTCTAGACCAAAACTCATGTATATACATGACTTTCCTTTATGAGATCTACATACAGAAAGTAAAGTGTTGAACTTTCATAGCCACAGCTCCCCCTGAGCCTGTACTATATGCTCCTATATCACTGTTTTACATTAGATGCACTATCAGTAATATAACCAACATGGATATCAAATCAATAAGGGAATCATCATCAAGATATACATATGTATAGCTCCCGTGGAGATCATACATCATTCATCCTGAGGACCCGTTAATCATATTATGCTCCTCATGAGGTCATGTACATCACATCACTTCTGCAGTCACTCTGAGAAGTATTCTTTTAAGAATAATGTACTACAGTAGGGATCATATTCTTTTACTCTGAATCTGAATCCTCCTCATTTATGAGAGAATTCAGTTCTTAAAACATGTATAATTTGTCTAGATTTCTATATCCTCTTGCTATGACTTTTCGAGTTTCTTCATCCATAACCTTGCACTTGGTTGATGCAAACACAATTATATTTACCTTATCTGCTATTAGACCTACACTTAGAATATTCTTATTTAGCCCTTGAAGTAATAAAGTATCAACTGCTCCTCTATGTTTATTAATTATGGCTCTACCTTTTCCCAAAACTTTTGTTGGAGCTTTATTTCCAAGAATAACATTACCATTTTTTTTTTCTTGAGAAAATCCATCTTACTCTTATCTCCAGTCATGTGATGAGAGCATCCGCTATCTATGTACCATTCATCTTCTTCTTCAAACAAGCAGAGAGTAAGACCACACTGTTGCGGAGGTAAATCCCCTCTGCGGACAGAGGTGGATCCCACTAGCCCCACAGGGGTCTAGCAACAATCAATCATGCTGCATGCAAGTTCCTAACTATACAATTTAGAAGTTGATCAGGGAGACCAACCTGGGATCCAACGCTGTTTGCTGTGGGAGAAGTGTCGCTCCTGTCCTCTAGCTCTGGCCGGTCGCTATCCTTGCGCTCCTCGCATGGACACCTGCACAAATGAAGAACAACCCACAAACAAGCATAAAACCCAAAATCGTACAGCTATATAACAGTCAAGCAAGATATAATTCACATATTACCAGTAGAACACATGAATGGAACCATAATAACAGTCGCTTATCATTAAGTAGAAAAGAGAGAAGAAATTACAAGCACTTAAGGCTTGACGCTGTAAATCTCCTCTAGCTGGGTGGGCAGTCAGTCTGACACGTCTTGCAAAGTCACTTTCTCTCTCCACAATCCGGCAGCATAACCTTTCTTTCAACTCTTAGCTCAAAACTATCTCTCTCTCACTAGCTTGTTCACTCTTTTGCTTTAGCCTCCAAAAACTAGCCTGTTCATTATGGGGAGACAGGCCTTTATAGACGGGGGAAGAGGAGATATGCATTGTATGTGGACATATTCTGAGTTTTGGTAATGTCCCATAATAGCCATTGAGTTGAGTTGCCTTGGATAGAAAAGCCGACGGTCGACTGCTTTTGTGGGCTTTTTCCTTCAGGGAACTGGGTGAGTCACGGAGGAAAAAGCATTCTAGCATGCGTTGGCCAAAAAATCATGCCCAAATTGTGTGGTGCGGGCCGTGCTCTGGGACAGAGCGTCTATGGGCGCGCCCTCTTTGTAGAGACTGAGCCATTGGCGCGGTTTAAAACACTGTGGACCCGCGCTAATGGGAAAAAGGCATTTTCCAAGGTTAATCTTCAGAGGGTGTCTTCAGGGTTATTGAACTTCATACTCAGGAGACCTCAATGCAAGTGTTTTCAAGTTATGTCACTGGTCACAGGTCCGTAAATGTGTCCTCCAATGTGTGACAGCGGGGGTGTAACAAGGACGGTGACCAACGGTGACAAATTATTGCGTAACAGATGCCCCCTAAAGCATGAGCCTCGAGAAAGAGAGAGAGGTGAAGTTCTTTACAAGATCATATCAAACTGCCGTCGAGAACCTGCATAGAGAGATACAGTATGATAGTTCAAATACATGATGTATGCGGTATGGGCGCAGCCATCCATTTGACAGAGTACATAATAATCAAGATCCGTAGTATGGACGCAGCCATCTAGTTGGGATCGATGAATAGACTCCGGTATGGTCGCAGCCATCCAGTGAAAGAGTCATGTATCAAAATCACGCTTGGATTACAACAGAC
>APFE030074303.1:65045-79649 GCA_000404065.3 Pinus taeda
ATTTCCTTCTCATAAATAGCTTGCTTGAGATGTAGCCATAAAAATACCCAATCACCTACATCAAAACATTTTTCACTATGATGTTGATCTATCTGTTGTTTCATTCGATTTTGCACCAAAGTGGCATTATCCTTTACAAGTTGGAGATCTTGTTTTTGATGCTCAATGTGATCTTTCACTACTTGAACCTTTTTCTTCTTGATATGTCCTTCTATCTTTAGAGTTTGAGGAGTGGTTACTTCTTCCAATGCTTTACAAGATATGGTCAGATTCATTTCTTGATGCTCGATGTGATCTTTCACTTCTTGAACATTTTTCTTCTTGATATGTCCTTCAATCTTGATAGTTTGAGGAATGGTAATTCCGTCCAATGCATTAAAATATATGGTTGGATTCATTTCTTCTTTCTCGTTGTGATCTTTCACTTCTTGAACCTTTTTCTTCTTGATATGTCCTTCTATCTTGAGAGTTTGAGGAGTGGTAATTCTTGCTAATCCTTTACAAGATATGATCGGATTCATTTCTTCTTTCTCTGGAATTGGCTCCTGGTGTATATCCTCTTCTTTTGATGCTTCTTGATCCTTTTCTTCCTCCTATTCATAATCTATGTAAAATAATTTCTTCTCAGCACACTTGTGAACTTTAGTGCATTTGCTATCACAATTGTAACAAAGCCCTTTTTCTCTTTTTTCTTCCAATTGTCGTGGTGTCACCCTTGTAGGTTGTGGAAGGCTAGAAGAAACAACACTTCCATGTTTATAGTTGTGAGGGGTAGAATTCATTGTTTCCATAATTTTGCTTTCCACTTTTCTTGCCAACCTGAATGCCTTCTCCAATGAATCAGGTTTCCAAAGACAAACCTCATGTTGAATGTTATCCTTTAGAGTCCCTATGGAGACATCAATCCTCTACTTCTCTAGAATATCATTTTCCCTTATATTCAATTTTTGAAATTCCTTAATGTGCTCTTCCATTGAACACTTCTGTTTGAGATTTATCAATTGGCTAAAGAAGGTGTTTCTCTTTGTATCCTCATAATGTGCTATCACTTCCTCTGTGAAAATTAACCACGTGACAAGTGGTTTACAAGAAAAAATCCCTTTATACCATAAAAATTGATTCGGTTCTAAATAATTAGATGTAATACATACCTTTTGTAACAATGGTACACCATGTAGATCAAAATATTTCTCCATTTGTAGTATCCAATCTACCAGATCCTTGCCATCAAACTTCCTCATCTCTCTTTTTCTTGATTTTAGGAGCTCGATCTTGAAACGACTGTAACTCTGTAATTTTGGATCTTCCAGTTCTGAAATCACAACCTGCGTTAGCCCTCTTCGTCCTCTTTCCAATGCCACCAGTCTGATCCAAATTGGATTCCCCAAGGAAGATTTATGCCAAATCTCCCACAGTGACCTGATTATAGACTAGTTCAGTAGAGAGAACTTGTACCACGTGCCACGTATCACTGTTTTGACCTTTGGATCTGAAAAATGTATACAATAAACTACAGTCCGTCCTCGTTCTGTAACTTCTTACGAAATTTCAACCCGATGCTCAAAACAAAAGTTATGACTATTTTCCCCAGGTCACCTGTTTGTAATGTAATTCAGGAGTCTGCAAAAAGGCCAACTTCTTCAGAGCATATCTCCGCAAATATAGTGCGAAAAGCCCCAAGGTTTAGAACAATTTCAACCCAAATGTGTTTTGTTTTTAGCGTCTGAAACATTGCAGGAAAAAAGTTATAGCGCAAATGCCACGATGACCTGTTTGGAGCAGCGAAACCCTGGAATCCAAAGCTTTGATACCAAATGTTATGAAACTAGCTCACAAAAAGATAGAAAAGATAAATGAACACCTTAGAAATAAGCCTTTTCGAGGGGGCAACCTCCCTTACATTACACAAATGAAAAATTCTTAGATGATACAAATGACAATACCTCCTTTCTATATATAGGAGTCTAAGGGGTCATAATATAATCATAGCCGACATAACAATAATAATGTAAGGGCACACTAATAACAATAGTGGGCTTCTACGGGGCACAGTGATAAAAATAGTGTGCTTCTATGGGGCACAGTAATAACAATATGGGGACTACATGGGTTCAACAATATAATAAGGGGGTTGTACTAATAACAATAAGGGGTTACACTAGTAATATAGGGGCCTAACAATCTTCTTCGTCAAACGAGCAAAGAGAAAGACCACACCTTATATGTTCTTCTTCTTTCAGCTTATTATGAAAAATATTGGTGGATCCATATTTTTTAGGTCTTTTGACATCAATATTACTATCTGATTGCTTGCCATGTTGTCTGAGGTGATCCATAGATTTGTTCTTGCATTCTTTTGCTACATCCCCAAACTTGTTACAAGCATAACATCTTATATGATCAGAGGAATCATAATTTTTTTGTTTCATATTCCTTCTATTGCAATCAATAGCTTTGTGACCAAATATGTTGCAAGTAAAACAATATCCCTTAAACAAGCCTGAGTACCTAGAAGCTTATGATATTTCTGTGAAGCGGTTATTTGCTCGAGATCGAAATAGCCTGCTTCTGCAATTGGCTACAACGTGTCCATAATTATGACATATAAAACATTCAACATTATTAATCAGATGAGAGAATCGATTAAAGTCTCTATTATTGGGAGCAAATTATTTCTTTTGAGAATTCCTCTTCTTTGGATGTTGATCTGGTTGACTTCTAATCTCTTTGACAGGAATTTCAGATTTCATAATCTTATCTTTCAATATCCTTATACAAGCTTGTGAACTAGATTCTCCTTTTACAGTTTCATGAAAACCAAGACCGGATTTAATGGCGGAAGACCTTTGACTACCAAGAATGTTATCCAAAATCTTAGTACTATCTTGAAATCTCAAGTGTTTATCCTTTTCTTATAATTTACCTTTTATAATGTTTACCTCAACTTCCATTCTTTGGTGTTGCTTTTCCTTTTCAAGATATTTCTTTCTCATTCCTTCTTCAACCTTTCTTTCCTTTAAGTTGATAATTTCTTCCTTCGGCCCATTCTCTTGTTCTTCAAATGCTTGAAGTAGTTCTTCATTTCGCTTGTTTGACTTTTCAAGATCTACTTTTAAAGAGACAATATTTGCTTCAAGGCCTTCACAATATTGATTAGATTCTACTAAATCATTTATTGATTTAATATGATCCTTGTTATCATATCCCTACAACTTATCTTTAAGATTAATAATCATTTTCAAAGCAAGAACAAGTTTTCTTCTAAGATTAAGAACTTCCTCTATTCAATCTTCTTCTGAATCAGTAACATACTCATTTTATTTAGAAATAAAGTTACACGTTGGTTCTTCTGTTCAACCATCTTCCTTTGTTCTTCCTTCACGGATTTCCTATAGATTATCCCATACTTCCTTTATAATTGCATAATGTATAACCCTATTTAATGTTGAATTGGGTATGCTATTAATGATCTCACTTAATGCCTTACTGTTCTTTTGCACCTCATCGTCTAATGGAGGAATTTTGGTGAATCCATAGACATCAAGGTTCATTAGATTAGACTTCATCTTTTCTTTCCATTGTTGATAATTATCATTACTTAGCATAGGTACACCTTAATTGTATATTGTTTCTGACTTGCCTTGTTCTTTTGCTTCTAGGGCCAACATTTTTTAATTTGTTTTCTCTTTAGAATGCTTACTTTCACTTTCCCCATGAATGCAAGTTTAGTTGATTCACTGTCGTCTTCCCTATCATCATGATTACATAGACAAGGAAATGGACCACAATTAGAACAAGAACTCATACCTGATAATTCTTTCTTACCGTCTTCTTCATTCTTGATTAATAGAAAGCGAGGTGCTCCGAAAAATGAATATTTGTTGACATCTATAATTGTCACTACATCTGATATATCAATGTCACTACCACATTTTTCTAACTCCTTCCTTCGAGCTATCTTCTTCTTTCCCATCATCCTTGATCCACTCCAAGCAGTTAAGCTTCATCTGAAGTAACCTGCTCTCATACCAATTGTTGGGAAAAAAAAAAAAATTGGTGCGAGGGGGTTGAATTAGTATTTTAAAACTCACTTAAACCTTTCAATTTATTATTCAAATTTATGTATGCTACTATTATTAAGTAAACTAGCGTATGTACATGACTATGATGAAGAAAAACAACGTATATCCAGCTAGCTAACTTTTTATATATTTCATCATATGTTCTACTTTAACCAGTATGTCATTACTTCATTAACATTTAATTGAACAATAACCATGAGCAGTAAGAACATAATAAACCATCGCACATAAGAAACACATCAACACATGAGGACACTAAGATTTTTACGTGGAAACCCCATGTGGGAGAAAACCATTGTTGTCGGTGTCCTTGTCTTCATCCTTTATTATAAAGGAAAACATCTTACAATCTTGTACTAACACAGACTCGTACCAATATACATGAACCTACCTGTAGAAGGATACATCATTCACTCGTTCTCTAGCACCCACTGGAAGGGAGCTCCAACCCCCTTATCTCATTTACCGACACCCACCAGAAGGGAGCTCCCACCCTCAACACCTCTGTGGACCACATTTCATAATATTTTATATTGGATCCACCTGACCCAAAACATCAAACCTGTGGAACTTTTCATCATATTTTCAGACTAGACCTCCTACCATCATTTAATCCCAATAGAAAATAACAATTCTGAACCCAATCATTGTATCAAATAACCCAATCACTGAACCAACTGAATCATCAAAGCAATCATTGAATCTTAATTAATCAATACAACTAGATCAAACTAAACCAAGATAGATCATATCAATGCACAAATCCTCATCAATAAGTCAAGTCAAACAATGTTACCCATCACATAAACCAACTGCTGCCATTGCAAACCCTAATCAACCATATGTCAGAATATATACACTATTGTTCGTGAGAGAGACATCATTGAGAGATAGCAACAAACATAACATAATTGATCAAACATCATTAATAGTTCATACTGCAAAACCATAGCAAATGTACACGACTCTTCTAAAGAACTTTTGTGTATGTAGGAGATTCTCATTCACCACATGTTATGAAACCAGCGCACAAAATAGAAGAAGAAATAGATCAACGAATTCAAAATAAGCCTCTTCAAGGAGACAACGTCCTTTACACTACACAAATGAACAATTCTTGAGTGATACAAATGACAAGACCTCCTTTCTATATATAGGAGTCTAAGGGGTCACAATATAATCAGAGCCTACATAACAATAATATTGTAAGGGCACAACAATAACAATAGTGGGCTTATATGGGGCACAATAATAAAAATATGGGGCCTACATGGGCCAACAATACAATAAGGGGGTTGCACTAATAACAATAAGGGGCTACACTAGTAATATAGGGACCTAACATGCCCCTCTCCTTCAAAAAGTGTTTTCCTCAATGCTTGAGTAGTTTTGGATGCTTCTATATAAAATTATCATGCTCCCATTTCAAATCTTCAGCGGGTAAGTTCTTCCACTTGATGAGATACTTTGAAATTGATTGATTTCGTAATTGTCTGGTTCTTGTTTCCATGACTGCTTCAGGTTGCAATATTATTTTTCCTTCCTCGCCAAGTTCCAACAATATTGTTTGAACTGGGAGCTTGTCACCTATAACCTTCTTTAAGAATGAAACATGGAAAACTGGGTGCTCCAATTTGTATGCCATAGTACCAACCTTTTGCAACTCCTTGTAAGGACCATAGTACTTTGGTGATAATTTATTATCCTTTTCTTACTCCTCTTCACAACCTATGTAAAATGATTTCTACTTAGCACATTTATGAGCTTTAGTGTATTTTCTATCACAATTGTAACAAAGCCCTTTTACACTTTTTTCTTCCAATTATTGCGGTGTCAACCTGGTAGGTTGTGGAAGGTTAGGAGCAACAACACTTATATCTTTATAATTGTGAGTGGCAGGATTCCTTGTTGCCATAATTTTGCTTTCAAATTTTCTTGCCAACCTGAATGTCTTCTCTAATGAATCAAGTTCCCAAAGATGAACCTCATGTTGGATGTTATCCTTTTAAGTCCCTCTGAAGACATCAATCCTATGCTCCTCTGGAACATCATTTACCCTTATATTCATTTTTTGGAAGTCCTCAATGTGCTCTACCATTGAACCCTTTTGTTTGAGATTTATCAATTGGCTAAAGAAGGTGTTTCTATTTGTATCCTCATAATGTGCTATCATTTCCTCCATAAAAATGGACCAAGTGACAATTTGTTTACGAGAGCAAAGCCATCGATACCATACAAACTGATTGGGTTCTAAATATAAAGTTGCAATATGTACCTTTTGTGTGTTTTATGCATTATGGAGATCAAAATATTACTCCATCTATAGTATCCATGTTACAGGATCCTTGCCATCAAACTTCCTCATATCGGTCTTTGGAATACCAAATTTTATGCAACCAGGTCACAAAATAGAAGAAGAAATAGATCAACGACTTCAAAATTAGCCTCTTCGAGGGGGAAACCTCCTTTACATTACACAAATGAACAATTCTTGGATGATACAAGTGACAAGACCTCCTTTCTATATATAGGAGTCTAAGGGGTCACAATATAATCAGAGCCTACATAACAATAATATTGTAAGGGTACAACAATAACAATAGTGGGCTTTTATGGGGCACACTAATAAAAATATGGGGACTACATCCGCCAACAATACAATAAGGGGTTTGCACTAATAATAAAAGAGAACAATGTTATACCAAATGTTATGCAACCAACTCACAAAATGGAAGAAGAGATAGATCAACGACTTCAAAATTAGCCTCTTCGAGGGGGAAACCTCCTTTATATTACACAAATGAACAATTATTGGATGATACAAATGACAAGACCTCCTTTCTATATATAAGAGTCTAAGGGGTCACAATATATTCAAAGCCTACATAACAATAATATTGTAAGGGCACAACAATAACAATAGTGGGCTTCTATGGGGCACAATAATAACAATATGGGTACTACATGGGCCAACAATACAATAAGGGGGTTGCACTAATAATAATAAGGGGATACACTAGTAGTATAAGGACCTAACACCATAATTGTGTACAGATCTTTCCATCGTGCGGAATATATATGTGACTATCTAGTATCATATCTACGTATGTACGCTACTTCTCATTGGCAAACCCGCATACAAATCTGTAATCAGTGAATCATGCCTTCACTACAACCACAAAGCCTACTGCACAACCCTTAATGTCACATGTTCATGTCAGAGTATCATTACCATCACAGATCTATCATTGTTAGTCATAAGCATAAGAGATCAAGCAAGCATGTTCATTAGTTACTACAATGCTTTCAAATCTATCAAAATTAAACCTCATTCATGCTCCTTGGTGCACACCTGTTTCAAATAAAATTATTCATCAATAACCCTTAACTTGAACACTTTACACTTTGATCTCGATTTCCTTATATAGCTTAGGCCTTAGCCAATACCTTAGGCCAATCCCTTCGTAATGTCGATGGTATTCTTTGATAGGATCAAATATTCATTGTCATGCTCATTACTATGGACCAATATCATGGTAAATACCCTTGGTATTCATAATACCATAGTGTGGAAATTGTACGTGACTTCTCTTCATCATACCTGTGTATGTAAGTGACTTTTCTTCATAGGACCCACATATACTTTCCAAAACTTCACCTTTATCATACTTATATCTCTAAACATATATTCCTTTGTCTATATCACCTATAGCATCTGCATAACCATCATGTTGACAACTTTATCAAGTAGGTTTCCATCAAGGACAACCTTTTTCCATTCTCTCTATCACAGTGCATAATCATCATGTTGACATCTTTATCAAGTATGTTTCCATCGAGGACAAAACATTAGTCATAATGCCAACACCCTCCCCATGATTTGGGAACAACAATTTTGTCCCATTTCACCCCTGGAAACCCAAATGCATCCTTTTTTACTACCCATAGAAAATGATAGCAAAGTTTGTGCACTATATTGAGAATACCCTTCAAAATATAGGATATAGACATCCAATATGGCATCAAGCACTAATTTGATGAGTACCAATCATCCCACTCTTTACAGCCATTTGAGGCTCTACACTTTTAACCTCTTTTACAACTTCACAATTAACCATTGCCAATCCACCTTCTGATAATCATTTGGCTTGAGCTAGAACCCTAGATATTTTAGACCATTGTCAAATATATTGATATGCAAGGGGAAGAGAGCTTGAGAGTTCCTAGATTCATCAATAGACATAGCAAGTTGGGAGAGGGTAAATTTTTTATTATTTACTTGCATTCTAGTATATTTCTAGAAGAGGAGAAGAGTAGCCTTGATGGATGCCATGTTGCACCTAGAATCATCACTAAACATTAAGATATCATCTACAAACAATAGGTGTGTGATTGGAAAACCTTCAACCACAACTATACCCTTTAGGCCTCTTCTTTTGGCCTCTAATAGGAGCCTACTAAGACCTTTTACCACCATAAGGAAAAACAATGGGGAAGAGGGGCATCCTTGGTGAATCCCTCGTTATGCATGAAAAATTGGGAGGTCGATCCATTGTAGAGAACCTTAAAAGAGATAGAAGTTATGAAATTCATAACCCAATTTATGAAAGGGGCTTCATGGCCCAAGTGAGTAAGAACCATGCATAAATATAGCCAATTGACCCAATTTATACCTTTCATCTTCCTAGTTTTGAGGCTATGAAGTCCTTCTTGAGCTACCACAATAGCTTCATAGATCTATCGACCTTCCAAAAAGTCGAACTATTCCTTGGAAATAGTTTTGGAATGTATCGTCTTCATTATGTTTGCAATGATTTTAGATATCACCTTATAGATAAAATTGCATATAGATATTGGCCCAAAGTCATCAAAATACTAAGGGTAATCTAATTTGGGAATCAGGTCTATAAAGGTTTAGTTGAGAGATGTCAACATCCTTCCATTATGTCGGAATCCTCAATCACTCTAAGCATGTCTTCTCCCAACATGTCATAAAGACCCAGGGAAAAAAAATTACAGCCTATCCTTCTAGCCTAGGGCCCTTATCATCCTGGATACCATGAAGAACCCTTTACAGCTCACCTTTTGAAACTAGTTCCATTAATCATCGGTTATCTTCATCATTAGCAAAGAATGGAAATTCTTGGGCCACACGAATCACTTCCACCATAGAAGCTTCAAAAGGTGCATTACACAGGTTGTTGAAGTGTCTCTTCCCCAACCTAGATAACTCCTCAAAAGTGGTGGTCTTACCCTTTTCCTGATCATTCAATGCCCAGATGGTGTTGTGGGTTTCACAAAATTTTGAATTTTTTTTTTTATGTATTATCATCCCCACTCTTCAGCTAGACAACTCTACTTTTAAGTCTTCAAAGGGCCTCCTTCTCTTCCAAAATTATTCTTTTAAATGCTTCTAGTTGAAATATTATTTGTTTTGATTCACCACTCACATAACCCCACCTTTCAAGAACCTCAAAACTCCTCGATTCTACCTCCAGTGATTTTAGTTCTTTGTATTCCCTCTAATTGTTGAGGATGGACCACTAAAGGGTGGCTCCTTTTACCTTCTTCAGGTTTGTTGAGAAATCAATGCATGTAGGAGTTAGGGTTTTATTCCTCTTTTCTTGATAATTACTTGTGATTTATGTTGGCTTCATTTACTTCTTTATTATGTTATATTTCATAAAGAAATTACCAAAATAAATTGTATGAAGATCACAAGAACAAGGAACACAAGATATAGTCACTAAGCTAGGGAAAACCCCTATATAGGGGAAAACCTAGTGCAACTCTTCCACTAGTAGATTCAAATCAAAATGAGACAATCAAATACCCTTTTTACCTAGACAAAGACCTCCTCCAATCACAAATTCAACCCTTAACACAAGTAGTCATCTAGATACTTGCCTTCTTCTTCCCCGCAACTTTTGAAACTTAATCTCTTAATCTCCGCCCCTGTAACTAGCTTCAAGATCACACGTGTGACATCAAAATTTCAGTTCTCCATAGCTTGACAATATTCCTCTTCTTCTTTTCTTGACTTGAATTTCCTTTTTCTAGGTCTTCGCATTACCTTTCTTAAGCCAAAATGCAAATCAAATATGTGTGAATAAGTGTCAAATAGGTCGAGTTGCACTTCTATTTATACTACTTCTGTTGGGTCTAATAACCCTAATTCATATCGACTTCATCATGACAGGGTCGACTTGGTGTGGAGGTGACAAATGACATTTTTGACTCAAAAATAATTATTTTTACATGAAATAAAAGACCAATAAGGGTCTAATAAATATGATAATGACTCTCTTGACTCTAGACAAAACCTAGAAGGCTTCAATGGAGGCTTTGACCTAGAAAATAAATAAAAGAGCATGAAATCATGCTTCAAAAATTGTTTTCCTTATAATAAATTTATTTTTCTTTTCTTTCGACAAATACAATTATGAACGCTAACACTAGTTACATTTTTAAAAACTCCCTCTTAACTAGGGAGGTATTCATAATTACATATATACATAGGTACATGACATATCTCAAAATGGTATGATATATGAAGAGTCACAACACACGCGGTGCTACAGATCATATACCTGACCAAGGAATCTAATTGGGTGGGAGTAAGGTGTGTACCAAGCATTCACCACTCTAGGTACCATTAGGATTTAGATCTTACACCAATCCAAGGATCTAGGTGTGTATCCAAGGTCGAAGCTCCAAGACCAACGCCACCCTCACTACTTCGGAATCTGGACATCATCACAGGCCAGACAGATTTCCTCCCAGGCATCGTGTTGTCCCAAGATGCTTCATCTCTCCCTATCTACTAAATCTATAATATCAACCAATTCAAGCACACTTATGAAACATTATAAGAGACTTTGTCAACAAGTCAACTACCTTTTCATCTATTGGAATATATTATAGCTTCATGACCCTTCTTGCACCAATATTCTAATGTAGTGGTAATTTTTATTGACATGATTTGTCTTGGCATGAAACACATGGTCTTTAGACATCTTGGTGTTGGTTTCATTATCACAATTTATTACAGTAGGATCCAGTGGTCCTCCAAACAAATCTTATAAGAGTTTTCTTTACCAAACTACTTATTTTCCTACTTCACATGCGGAAACATATTCAGCTTCAACACTACTTAAAGAAATAGGATCTTGTTTTATACTCATCCACAAAATCATTGCAAATCCCAAACTAAAACAACCACCGATAGTACTTCTTCCATCTGTCTCACTGCCACCCCAATCAGAGTTAGGAAAACCTGTTAGATTAACTTCCTTCCCATCATACTTCAGGCAGTGATGAACTGTTCCACGTAGGTATCTCAAAATGCGCTTGGAAGCTATCCAATGGTCATGACAAGGCTCCAACAGAAATTGACTAAGAATGTTCACAACAAAACATATATCAAGTCTCCAAGTACACCAAAAATCCCAACAACTTACGACAACTTGTAGGATTAGCGAGACAAGAGTCAGAGCTTCTCAACTTATTCAAATTTGTGATCATGGGAGTAGCCATAGGCTTGGAATCCATCATACCAAACTTTTGTAACATCTTGATTATATAATTTTCTTGACCAAGATATATCTCACTGGGTTTCTACCAAACTTTCAATCCCAAATAGTAATGCATGAATCCCAAATATTTCATTTCAAATTCAACTGCAAAGAGCTTCTTACACTCTAGAATTTTGTGCTCCACACTTGTAATAAATAAATCATCCACATATAAAAGTATAATAATTGGTTCATTCTTCACTATATTAATGTAGAGGTTTACATCAGCAAGAATTTTGACAAAGCCAGTCCTTAAAAGATAGCCATCCATTCTTGTGTACCAAGCCCTAGGAGCTTACTTCAAGCCATATAGAGCTTTATTTAGTTTACAAACATGAGTTTCCCTGCTATTTATCTCAAAGTCTTCTAGTTGTTTAATATATACTTCTTCAGCAATGGTTCCTTTTAGAAAGTTTGTTTTAACATCCATTTGATGTATATTCCATCCCATAGTTGCATCTAGTGAAACCAAGGATCTAATAGTAGTGTACCTAGTAGTGCGAGAAAATGTTTCTTCATAATCTATTCCTTTCTTTTGAGAGAAACCCCTTGCAACAGATCTTTCCTTGTATTTGTCTATGCTTCCATCAATGACATGTTTTATATTCTAAATCCATTTGGAAGCAACAACATATTTGTCACTAGGTCTAGGAACAATTTTCCAAACCCCATTCTTCATGATAGATTGGTATTCTTCCTGCATTTATTTCTCCCATTCTTCTTGATGAGTGACTTCTTCAAAGGTAGTTGGTTATGCTTCAATTAAATTCGTCATGTATGTTGCATAGCATGAGTATATTTTCAGACTTTTTCTTTCTCTAAAAGTTCCTTTTGCTACTCCATGTCCTTCAACATCTTAAAGTCTAGATTTAACTTGGCCTCTTCTTTATTTCAGGAACGATTTGGATAGGTTCACTTGGTCCTTCTTCCTCTAGGTTTGTAGGTGACTTGTCATGTTGATCTTCTTCTTCAAATAGTGGTACATCTTCTTCATTAGACTCGATAGGTATATCCTATGATCTTTTGTAGGTGTGATTTTCAACAAATATAACATATATGCTAACTTCAATTATTTTTTCTTCTCTGATGTAGATTTTATAAGCCATTGATGAAAGGCTATAACCAACAAATACATATTTTATACTTGTAGATTCTATCTCATTTCTCTTTTCTTTTGGAAGATGAATGCACGTAGGACATCAAATATTTAGATATGGTCTACACCTGAGAATGCTTATTCTGGTGTAATATTATCAAGGATTACATGAAGAATTCTATTTCGTATGTACATTGTTGTCATGGTTACTTCTCCCCATGGAAAGTTTGGTATGTCTTGATCAAATATCATAGTTCCTATGAATTCTTCAATGGTTCTATTCTTCCTTTCTGGTACTCCATTTTGTTCAGGTTGTAGGGAACAATGAGCTCCCTCTTAATGCTTGCTTCTTTGCAATATGCAATAAGTTATTTTGAAGTGTATTCACAACCATTTTCAGATCTTAGTGTTTTTATCTTTATTTCGGTTAGGGTCTCAGCTTCATATCTAAGCTCCTTGATCTTCTCAAATACTTCATCCTTTGTCTTGAGAAGATAACGTTGTGTCTTTCTAGAGTGATCATCAATGAAGGTCACATAATATTGGTGGCCTCCAAGAGATTTATTAGACATGGAACCACATACATCAAAATGAATGACATCTAATATCTCCTTAAACCTTGTGTCATTTCTTGTAAAGGGTTTCCTAATATTCTTTCCCAAAGCACATCCCTTTCATACTCCTTCATGGTCCTCCTTAATGTTGGGGATTCCCTTCACCATTTGACTTAGAGAGGGTATTATCTTGTAGTGAATATGCCCACATATCCTATACCAAAGCTACATGGGACTAATTTCCATATGAATAAGGGCTTGAGGATATGGAGTTATAACTCTATATAATATTCCTTCATGAATCCCAATAACTCTTGCCTTTTCAAAACTAGAATCCTTTCCCCAAACCAAAACTTTACCATTTACAAAAACAACTCTATCTACTTTATATTCTAAACAAGAAATGGAAAGTAAATTATTTTTCAAACTTGAAACATAGAAGATGTTGTTGAGTTGTAGCTTTGCTACTTTCTAGCTTTAATGATGTAGATCCAAGGCCCTTGACTACATAGTTGTTGTTGTCTCCAAGCTCCACTGCATGTGATAATGATACTTTTGATAGAGTATGAAGTTGTCTAGTTTCTTCTATCACGTGTCTTGAGGATCCATTATCAATAATCCCTGCATAGTCATCATCAAGTGTTCCTATAACTACAACCAAGGATCCTCCACTCTTGAATATACTAGATAGATTGTAGATGATCCTTCCAACCAAGCTTCTTGCAATTTTCATGAGATTGAGTCCCATATTCAAATAGCTTGGCTTTGAGAGAGTGATATTTTCTTCCAATATTGCTTTTCCTTCCTTCAAATGATAGGAAACAAAGTGATCTTCAAATAGTCCTTTCACCTTAACCCTGATACCATGTTGAGAAATCAATGCATGTAGGAGTTAGGGTTTGATTCCTCTTTTCTTGATAATTACTTATGATTTATGTTACCTTATTTTACTTCTTTATTATGTTACATTTCATCAAGAAATTACCAAAATAGAATGTATGAAGATCACGAGAACAAGGAACACAAGATATAGGCACTGAGCTAGGGAAAAATCCCTCCCTAGGGGAAAACCCAGTCCAACTCTTCTACTAGCATATTCAAATAAAAATGAGACAATCAAGACCCTTTTGACCTAGACAAAGACCTCCTCCAATCACCAAGTCATCCCTTCACACAAGTAGTTGTCTATATCCTTGTTTTATCCTTCCCTGCAACTTCTACAACTCAATCTCATAATCTCAACCCCTATAACCAGCTTCAAGATCACACGTGTGACATCAAAATTTCAGTTCTCCATA
>APFE030074305.1:0-10950 GCA_000404065.3 Pinus taeda
CATGCATATATTAGCAAACATACAAGAATGTGGGGGAAAACTTGAATAGCTTTATTGATATAAAGATTAGAAGAGAGGATTACAACCCATTGATCTAACCTAGCGTCATCCTCCCAGCATGAAAGCCCTTCTTCACCTCATGAAAAGCTTAGATCACCCAACACTATGATATTCCACTAGGAAACCAACAACACTTCCTTACAAGATACCAGATTCTAGCCTTTGGATCTCTGGGATGAGGGATCCATATATATATGATTGCCGGGGGGTGAGTCAGCTCCTGGGATTTTGATTAGTGTCCTCTCTCTGATAGTTCTTTATTCCACTTGGAGATTGATGATATCTTACTCATCCCTGGGCGAATTCAGAGAGGCAAGTGTCACAGGAGACATTTCTGGAAGATTCCATGATCATCCACCTTGCAAACTGTCTTTGCCATTTGTCTACTCTCACCCATCGCACCCTACAGAAGGGCTTTTCAGTATGCATCACACTTTTTGCATTGATCAGGTGAGATGCATCGCACCCTCTACACTGAGCAGTCTATATGGTCCAGTTTTGACTAGTTCTGAGTAGTTTTCTGTGGAGAACTTCCGGGAGATGATGTAATCAGCTGACCTTGTTCCTTTAAGGCATGAAACAACACTTTTAGGGACTCATAAGCCCTTGGTTTATGGACATATGTGATTGGGGTTGTAGTGCCCAAATATGTCTATAACACGGGGTTAGAAGGACAAGCTTGCCTCCTCTCTGGAGTGAAGTCAGTCATCAAATAATGAAGTATATCACATGTGAAGGGAGGTTCAACATCATTTATGGATATAATTTTAGGTTGCTACATGAATTAAGGTATGGGATGGACTTGCCTCCAGCTATAAAACTGAGCATCCCATATTTCCTCCTTTAGTCCTTAATTGAATGTGGTACAAAGCTAAATGAAGGGATCCCAGATCAGTTAGCCCACCATGGGCTCATCAAACTGCTGGTGGAAGATGCTTTGCACACCTATACTATCCCCATAGCTTGGGAAATCTTTAGAAATATCTCCAAGGATGATGACATTAGAACTTTGGCTGAGAACATCACCCCATCCAGCAGTGATGAGGGCAAGAAAACTAAAGAAATTGAGAAGAAAAATGATGAGGGAGCATAAGACATTCAAGCAAAACACAAAACAGAGGAAGAACAGAAAGAGAAAGAAGAATTTGACAACACTGTTGAGCCTAAAATAGAGAAAGAGACAACAACAAAAATAGTGAAGGAAAAGAGGACACTGATTGGAAAGAAAAAGGCCAAGGAAGCCCAAAAGAAGACTGCCACAGCCAAAGCAGGCACCCAGCAAGAGAAGGAAAAGACACACCCCGAGATATCAGTAACATAGACAGAAATAGTGGACACAGAGATTTCTATAGGAAGTGAAAGAAAAAATAGTAGGAAGAGAAATCCCCTGAGACGTTGGCAAGGGAAGTAACAGTTGTGCTTGCTGCATTAAGCACACCTACAAAACAAAAAGGAAAAATAAAGAGGAAAACCTCCATGTACTTTAAAGCCAGAAGAAGCACAAGGATCAAAGTGGGCAAACCCCAGCCATCATCAAAGGAACCAATTGTAATTGAGGACACAACCACTAAAAAGAAGGAAGAGTCTCCTTCCAAGATATCTATCACCTATGAAAGAGGAAGCCCAAAAACCTCCACCTGGAAAGAGAGAATTAGGATGATGGACTCAAAGGCAGCTCTACTGGAAGCTGAAACATCTCTACAAGAAACTCTAGCCAAATTAAAAGAGACTGAGAAATTGGAGGAGAAGGCAGCCAAACAATCATAAGGAGAAGACAAGACCGAGGAAATACTGGAACCAAGCCCTCAGCCTAGTTTGGGCTCATATTACAACTTGTTAGAAAGTGGGAAGATCATCCCACAAAAGTTTGTTGTACCACTTTTCTTTGCATTGGAATAGCAACGGGTTAGGATTCACACTTGGATGAGAATTGCCAAATCCAAGGGAGTTCCAAACATAGACCACCTGGAAGAATAGCTAAAAGAATCAAGAAGAGAGTTGTACATGGTGAGGTACATAGAAAGCAGTAAAAGAGCCCAATTACAGGAGGAGAATGAGCTGCTGAAAAAGCAGTTGCAGCTACAGGGAGGTCATAAGGAAGATAGCCCGTCCATTTTGGGAGGGTAGCAGTAGCAAGAAGGACCTCCAACGGACAAGGAAACAACCAAGAAACAATAGAGAGAGGAAAAGCTACAAGCTGATGTTGAGATGCTGACAAAACTGCTACAAAAAAAGGAGTCTCAGGCAGCAGAAGAAATACAAGGTTTAAAACAACAGTTGCAAGAAAAAGAAACCCAAATGGCCTGCATGGCCAGCTGGGCAGTAGAAGCCTTACAATGTAGGCAACCTACTAAGTCCTATGCATTATATCTTAAATATCAATGGCTGCAATTTCAAATTAACACATTGGCCCAAAGGGGCACCATTCCATTCCAGAATTACAATCAGTTTATGTATTTGTGTGACAACAGCTCAGCTGAAGATAAGGCCAAGTTAGTAGAATTCTATTTACACAACTTGGCACTTCCAAACATGAATCTATGGGACCCCAATGCTACATTGGGAGATGTACAACTCATGGCTATGGCTTCTTGGTTAAGCCATGAGGAAAAGAGGTCAGTAGAAATTTGGAAAGTTATGGACAGGGAGCTAAGTGAGCCACTCATGATCAGGGAAGAACTAGAAGATCCCTCAGCTTTAGTATATGCCCATCAACACCTTTCCAACAACCCTCAAGTTCTCCCAGATTATGTTGAAAGGCAAGCTCAAGCCATTGCTCACTTTAAAGACATGGAAAGATTGTCTGGTGATAATTTCATTCATGCTTGCATAAGGAGATGGAACACATTGTCCCATAGTCTAAAAATAAGAGAGTACCACTCCCCAACTAGAATGAGGGAGGCTTTGGCAAGAGTGCCACTTTATAAACAGTCAATGCAAAATTTGAAGGCCAATTGGATTGGCCTAAAGTTTAATCCTCCATTACTTTTAGGACTACTAGAAGGGGTCAAAGAAGAAGAAGAACACAAGCAATGGGAGGAAGTAGAGAGAAAGGCAGAGTTTCATGACCAAGAAGAGGACATCACCTCGAAAGCCTGGGATGTCAGAGAGGTAGTCAAAGCAATCAAAGATGATGAACTAGATTAGTTGCTCAGAGGATGAGCAACACATTCAGTAGGGGGTGATGATGAGCCCCAAAAATGCGTAGCTTTATGGGCTCATTTTGCCTAATATTATCGATTAATCCACCATTCTTCATAGTTTTATGCATGCTTTTCAATATATTTATGTTAATTGAATGAATGAGAATAGTCACTTAACCACAAAGTCTAATACGTTCTTATTGCAGATTTTTGGACATCTTTTGGACCAAGGTCAGGCATTTATGAGCAAATTGGCAACCAAATATGAAGGAACAAGGCTGAGGATTTATAGGAGGGGTGTCTCCTGCACTAAATGACCCCTTCCTCGAGTTCTCCACCATGAGCTTGGAGTTCAACAACCCACCAAAGATGATTTTAAGGGGAAGTCGAGCAAGTTTAGTGAAGTGGCTGAGTAACTGCAGTTTTGGGCAGCCAAACTCCTAAAGTTAAGGAGGACTGTTGGGAGTCCTCATGTTGCAAAAGTAGGAAGGCTTCAAACCTTGGTAGTTTAGCTCTTTAATAGTTTGTTGTCGCACTTTAGTTCAGCTCTGCATTTCAGCTCATTTTTTAGCTCTTTATGTAAACAATTTTGTGACATGACTATTATTTTTTATTAATGAAGATGAATCTCGCTTTGCACCAGCTTTGAGCTTTCTTAGGAGGCTATAGCTCTTGGGGTTAGGCCCAACCCAAGTGCTAGTGCCTCCTTTGTGTACTTTTATGTGTTTTTCTTGCATTCATAGAATAGTTTCTGTTATTTAGGTTAAAATCTTGCTTTGTTACTTAAATTTTTTTTGATGATTAAGATAGTTTTTCATGCTTTAGGTTGATTTAAAAGTTTGGTAATAGAAAATATCTACAAAATGCCATCAAGCAGTCCTTGATCTCATTTCTCCCTCCTTGGGACCATGAGCTGAGACCAAGGCATATTTGCTGCCATAGAAACATTGTTTTTTCCTTCCAATGCAATTGCTAATGTTAGATTTTAAGTTGGAAAAGTTGATATCAGTTGTGTTTTCATGTTTAGATTTGTTCTTGCTTATTTTCCATAGCTCTCTTGCATGATTTCCTGTCTATAAACTTTTTTTCATCATAATTCTGGTTTTTAGGGCAAATTAGGTCAAAATAGATAGATCTCTGTTTTTTCAATCTTTGTTTGATCAGTTTTGGAAACTAGTGTGCAGAGAACCTGTGATACATTCCTACCTACCCTTTCTCCATCATACAACCTGTTCCAACCCTGAATTCTAGATTTCTTCCCTTCATTTGCGACACTTTCCCAACTTGCCCTAATTTCTACATTTCCGTGCAACATTGCGCTCTCCATCCTTGAACAAAGCTAACCATCTTCATCACTCCTTAGCTTCATCTACCAGATCCTAGATCCCTTAATATACTTATCCATCCTTCATTTCCACTTTCCCACTGTTTTTTCACCATCAACCCTCTAAAAACCACTTTTGGCCTGTTCCTGTAGAACTTCCTATAGATCCCCTGCAGACTTCCTGTAGAAGTTCGCGCAAGCAGTTTTTCAAGATCTAATCACTATGGAATTCTCCAGAAGGTTGCTAGGAACCTCTTAGGTCCTCTTCTCACCTTCACAACCTCCTGCAAATGCCCACTCCATTTCCTTTCACCAATAAACCTCTGCACAATCAAAAATATTTAAAACACATGCATAATAATTCTCCGTAAAATTGCTCAAAAATACAAAAAGATGATTTTTCCATATTTTCCTTCAGAAGTAGCTTAAACACATGCATTTTACCTTTTCAATAGTCAATGGCATCCATTTCAGTAGCTTACATCTCTTTTCTTGCACAAGTAAGGTTAGTCGGTAAAACTAGGGTTTGCTAGGGTTTGCGGTTCTTTTCAGCTTTCATCTTCTTTCTACAAGTAGACTAGCCTCTTTTGAGTTAGCTTGCATCCATCACAATTAAAAGCTTCTTCTAAGAACTCATAGAAGTTGGCTTAATCTCCTAGCGAACTTGTGCCAACTGATCAAGTGATAGCCTGCAGTAAGAGCTAGTACTTGTGCATACAACACTATCGCTTCCAAGTTTGTTACGAACTACCGGGTTGAGAAAAGTAAAGGAGTCCCAGGAGTTGCAGCATCATTGCTACAATACTGGAGCCCACCACTTCCTAATATGGTTGTCCTTCATTCACCTCAAATAATATTCCCACCCCCAGTGGTGCCACCCAAGCTATTGAGGTGCAGAAGGCGTCACTCATGAAAATGGTTGAAAGGAGAAAACAAGGATTATGTTACTATTGTGATGAAAAATAATCGCTAAACCACAAATGCAAGGAACCAAAATTATTTCCAATTGATGCAATTGAAACTAGCTCAGATGATGATGCCCAGTCCAATGAAGTGCCAGGGGAGGAAGCGGTGGAATCCAAATACACTGCAGCAAATACTACAACACTACCTACGAAATCAACTATATCTCTAAATGCATTGGTAGGTATTTCTTCTCCACAAATTCTTAAAATTAGAGGCTTTATTAAGCATCATCCAGTGGTAGTATTGGTTGATAGTGGAAACACACATAATTTTGTCCATAAAAGATTTGTTGAGGAAGTGCACTATTTTGTGAGGGTCGTATCCATTTTTGATGTCCTTATAGCAGATGGGTGAACCATGAAATGTGAAGGCTATTATGAGAACATAAAGCTCCAGATTGGGGACTATCACCTTAAAACACACATTTTTTCCATTGAAATGGGAGGATGGGACATAGTCCTTGGAGCTAAATGGATGTGCACACTAGGCCCCATTACCCTAGATTTCCAAGAGCTACATATGAGCTTCAAACAAAATGGCCACACTCATACACTTTGTGGTCTCTAGTTAGGTGCTCCCGCTATCGTTAGATTGCATAGAATTGAGAAGCTTATAAAAATTGAACACCGTGGGGTAGTCTCTCAATTCAATGATATTCAGGTCATTGAATCCAACCCCTCCAATATTCATCTAGATCTGCAAAATGTATTGAGTCACCATCAACAGGTGTTTGAAAAACCCAAGGAACTATCCCCCTCTCAAGGTGAGCATGATCATAGTATCCCTTTGATTATGGGTAGAAAACCACCCAATATATGGCCTTATAGGTACCCATTTGCACAAAAGAATGAAAATGAAAATCATATTAAGGAGCTACTAGAAGTAAGCGTGATTCATCCCAGCACCGGTCCTTATTCATCCCTAATGGTCATGGTATTAAAGAAGTATGGGAAATGGTGCATGTGTCTAGATTTCAAGGCCCTTAATAAGCTCGCCATCAAAGACAAATTTCCTATTCCAATAGGTGATGGTCTCCTATATGAACTCTCTAGCACCCAATTCTTTACTAAATTGGATCTTCATTCAGGTTATCACCAAATCGGAATGAAAGTATAACCATCCCCAAGACAACTTTCAAAACCCATGAAGGTCACTATTAATTTTCGGTTATGCCTTTCAATATTTTTAATGCATTGTCCACCATCCAAAGTCTCATGAATCACCTTTTCAGGCCCTATCTCAGAAAATTTGCCCTGGTATTTTTTGATCATATACTCTTCTACAAAAAAAAAAAATGGGAAATACATTTGTAGCATGTTGAATGGGTATTGAAACTTCTAAAGGATAATAAATTATTTGTCAAATTGTCCAAGTGTTCTTTTGGAATATTGGAAGAGGTGGAGTACTTGGGACACATTGTCAACCATGCAAGAGTATGAGTGGACCTAAAAATGATTTTGGCAATGCAAGGCTAGCCATAACCTCAAACTTTGAAATGTCGATGGGGATTTTTGGGACTAACATGATACTATCGAAAATTTTTTAGAAATTATGAACACATTTCCAGACCCCTGACAAGTCTTCTCAACAAAAATGCATTCATCTAGACAAAAGAAACTCAACATGCCTTCTTGGATCTCAAACAGGCCATGTGTTCCACCCTAGTCTTGGATCTACCATATTGTTCAAAACCCTTTGTGATTGAATGTGATGCCTTAGGGACATGCACTCATGTAGTAGTAATTCAAGAAGGTCGATCAATCGCCTTCACAAGCCAACAATTAAGTGGAAAAAGTTTGTGTCAATCAACTTGTGAGAAAGAAATGATCACTATATTACATGCGGTACACACTTGGAGACCATACTTGCTTGGATGTTGTTTCCATATATGCACTGACCACTATAGTCTAAAGTATTTCTTAGAGAAATTATTATTCTCACCACAAAAAAACAAATGGCTTACCAAAATGTTGGGCTTATGAGATAGTCTATAATAAAGGTCGATAATGTTGTGGAAGATGCTTTGTCTAGGAAATTTGAGGAGGAAGGCACCCACTTATCCCTATCTTTGCCCATCCCATCTTGGATTGAGAAAGCCCACCCTCCATGGTTTTCCCATCCATATATTTCCTAGCTAATCCAAAGGTTACAATGGGATCCTAACCCTCCAATAGGTTACACTTGGAAGATATTTTTCGATATAAATATAGTGTGGTTATATTCCCTAACTCCACTCTCAAACCATGTTTCCTAGTGGAGCTACACTCCTCTCCCACTATGGGACATTCAAGCTTTTAGAATACTTTTTCTCATGCACACCACTCTTTTTTTTGGGAAGGTATGAAACAAGACATTCTGACATTTGTGGTTGAATGTGACATTTTCCAGTGAAGCAAAGGAGAAACAATGAAGACACAAGGAACCTTAGAACCATTTCCACTGCCTTCTTCTATATGGATACATGTTTCAACGAACTTCATGACAGGTCTCCCTAAATAAGACAACAAATAAATTATGATGGTGGTAGTTAATCCAAATACACCCATTTTTGCACCTTACGACACTCGTTCAAGCCAACTCTGGTGGCTCAAGTCTTCATGGATCAATTTTTCAAACTGCATGGCATGCCTACCTCTATTGTGTCAAACCAGGATCCTACCTTCACCAACAAATTATGGTAGGATATTTTCAAGAAACACAACACACAGTTCCAAATGAGTACAACTTTTCACCCCTGGACATATGGTCAAACTAAAGCAATAAACAAATGTTTGGAAATATACTTGTGGTGCTTTGCTTCAAACAAATAATATCAATGGGTGCAATAGTTACCTTTAGTAGAATGGTGGTATAGTACTAATTATCATGAAGCAACCAAGATGACACCATATGAGGTGGTGTATGGCCAACTCCCACCGTCTCCAACTTCATATATTCTAGGATCATACAAAGTATAGGAAGTTGATTAGCTTCTTCATAACTGAGTTGCCACTCTCTCTCTTCTGAAAGATAATCTCAACAAAGCCCAAAATTTAATGAAGCAACAAGTTGACCAACATTGCTCAGAAATGTATTTTCAAGTGGGTGACCAAGTGTTCCTTCGACTCTAGTCTTATAAACATTCACCTCTCAAAGAAAAGATCTTCCAAAAGTTAGCTCAAAAATTTTATGGGCCTTATCAAGTGTTTCAATGTATTGGTTGTGTCGCCCACAAATTAGCACTATTGACCACCTCCAAAATCCACCTTATATTCCATGTCTCCTGTCTCAAGAAAGACATGGGGAACAATTGCAAGGTTCATACCATCCTGCCTAAATTGGATGAGGAAGGATCTATTTAGCTCTATTTGGACCAAGTCCTAGATTCAAGGGAATGACATCTCCACGATTGCACTATTAAAGAAATTCTCATCTAGTGGAAAGAAAATTTACTAGAGGATGCGACATGGGAACCAACAATTATTCTTTAAAACATTCCACAACTTCAGCCTTGAGGGCAAGTTTTTTTTTGAAGGGGGAGGGCATGTTAAAGTTTGAAACTAGATCCTTTATTAATATAATAAGCCCAAGGGGACCTATAAGAGTCATGTTAGTTATTTCAATAAATAAATCCTATAAACATTCTAAGTGGTTGACCTATGTTATAAAAATGGAACACAATTAGTTATAACGGGCCACAATTAATAAATAAAGTGGTTGACCCACATTATGTGAGGGACCACAAGTATTTAGGGGTTTGGGTCTCAAGAACTATATAATGTCGAAGGTAGGAAGGAGAGATTTGTGTTGTGTTATGTAATTGAGCTCTTCTTTCCCCCTTAAAGAGGAAAGTGAATAGTATTTCCTTAAGATCTTAATAAAATATTTTTGTTGTTCTCATCTCATCATGTTATTTGATTAGCCTCGGTATTGCAACAAGAATGTTGAAACTCCCAAGGCTACCAACTTAAATTATCAACCTAGCATTCATACAAACTTAAGAGGTGTCAACACTATATGTGTAGCATGAAATGTGTCCTTCTTTCGCTGATCTTATGCAATGAAGTGAATGCCATTAAATCCAAGCCTAAACTAGTTGCAGAAATGGAAATGTTATCTATTTGCAGAGAGGAAACCTAATTACTTTTACAGAGAGAAAATCCTAGCTAATTTTGCAAAAAGGAGAGGTTATTCTACTTTTCATGAATGTAAATGTCAATTCTATTTGTATAAATGTAAAAATTATTCTATTTTCAGAGTGTGAATGGTACATCAAAAGGAAGCCTAGTCTATGCAATAGAAATAACAATGTTGAAAATGAAAACCATAGCTCAAGATGTACGGAACAAAATGAAATCATTCTTCAATCATTGCATTCAATATGTATTTTGTCAACAAAGTTCATAAGGTGCTTAATAAAGTATTCATGAAAATTATCATTATGCTCTTCAAGTCATGAATCTATCCACTATCAATGTAGAAGAGGAAAGGCTTAAGAGGTTTTTGGTCTTACTAAATCGTGGCTTTGGAGACTAGGGGTCATTATTAAAGTCTAAGGGACAAAAACCAAGCTTTTGGATCAGATCTTGTTAGCTTTACACATGTTACAGGAGGTGGTATAGGAGGCCCTCTTTTGCTACAAGAGTGAGATAACTTGCGGAATGCCCAAGTAAATTGAATGAAAATGGGATGATATTTTTTTATTAATGAATTTCTCAATGAAAAAATACAAGTGGAATCAATAAAGATTAATCTCATTAACACGTTCTAAAAAATAGCATAAAATTAATACTATTTTGCTACAAGGGATTTCTAGAAATTCTAGATTTGTGAACTAGTAGACCAATCTAATTAGCTCAATGATGAATATGACTTTTCAAAGTTGTTCGGAGGATGAATCATGATTTTAAATTTGTAAATAAACTGCAAAAAAATCACATTAATCATTTAACCAATATAACTTACAACAAAAGAAGCATGAATAGTAAATGCAGAAATAAAATATGCAAGTGAAAAATACATTCAAAGGAAATAAATAAATTGTACAAGAGAGATCTAAGGCTCCTAGTATGGCCAAGCCCAAGGAAAATCAGAGTCCTATGAAGGAAACGAAACTTGGAAGCTAAAAATGGCATCGAACTTCATTATTTGAATCCATCCAAGTACATTCTTGCTAGAAATGAAAGTGGAGCTTCTAAATAACAAGTTTCATCTACAAGAAGACTAAAAATACATGCCACTAGAGGAAAATTAGAATTGGTAATTATAAAAATAGATGAGGAAGCATTCTCCTTGGAAGGAGGCAAATTTCCCCTCTAAAATCCCTCAAAAAGTGGATTTAGTCCCCAACACTAGGAATCTTCATTAAATGACAGGGATCACATTACTAGATTTTCTCAATCTGCGGAGTTCTATAATTTGCCAATAATTTCATGATATTTAGTTCATTTATTATCAAATATTGGTCCATCCTGTAGT
>APFE030074307.1:0-10597 GCA_000404065.3 Pinus taeda
GCTTTGGCATGTATAAATATGTATTGTAACATTGAAAGGAATATAATGAAAAATCAAGCTGGTAGTCTCGATTTTGAGATCCAGTGGGAAATCTCTGTGTATATGTGTTTTATGTATTATGCTCTCGCATTTTTATTTTTCCTGTGATTTAAAATTCGTATGCAGGTGATTTCTGTATGGGGTTAAAACCTACATTCTGAAACTGTCTGCTGTGTCTAATTGGCCGAAGAGTGACTATGGAATTCATGTGCTTATACATGGTTCAATAAGTGTTCCTTAACTATGTTGAGTTCTTCATGTTTGTTTTATCACTTATGTTCCACCATCTAAAATTGCAGAAAGGAAGAATAGTTTAGGATTTGCTTGGCAGCACCCTATGCTCAATTTCTGTGATTTCTACATGTTTTCATCAGGAATAGTTATGAATATGTATACTTAAATGATCATGTTTACACTATTTCTTTCACATATGAATGTTAGTTTAGGAATTCTTAACTGCTCCTAGATAACCATTCATTCACCTCTTTTCCCTGTTAGTTAATGAAAGATTATTAATTGCCTTTCATCTCTGGCTTTCATCCCATCTTTTCAGTAATTGGTATTGTTTCATGTGTATCTATCCCGCTCCATAATCCTCTTGTGACCAAGAAAACGCAACAGCAAGCCTTAATCCATGACTCCATGCCCAATGGTTTGAAATTTATCACACTATCCCTTGCTTCTTTGCTTGAATGCAACTTCCTTCCATTCAAACCCCATCCAAATAAAAAATAAAAACCCCTGAACCCAATAGCTAGCCCAAAATCATCATCAACAAAGCTAAATCATTAAGAGAGAGCCCTCTCTGATTGCAGGTGGGCTAGAACCTGCAATCCAAAGATTGGTTTGTGGTTACCTCGGCCGTATCCCTTCAGGAGTTTAGGGACAACCTGAGTGCATAATGGCGACTCCACTGGGGACCTACTCAGATAATCTCGCAAAACCAGTCTGAAGCTCCACAGAGGAAGAAACCGACCCTTAAAAGTCTGGTCGACCTGTGTTCTTAGAAAAATTCCCGAAAAACAAGCTAGAAGTTGGCTCCCAAGAAGCATTCACGTTACACAAGATCAAATCCAGATCCAAACCCCCCAGCTATTATTGAAAATCCTAACATAATCCCAAAGATCCTGCGAAAACAAGAGCAACAAGAAGATTTTGCTTTTTCTAGTCCCGAAACAGTTCAGCCTAGTAGTTTTTTAACCCCTGTCAAAGTTCTGTTCCGTTCAAGCCCTTCTTCCTCGTGTTCATCATCTACTTCCCCAATCGTTGTTTCCACACCTTTATCTACTGCAAATACTACCACTACCACTCCTATTATCCCAGTTACTTCAGTTTTTCCACTTATCCCTGTTGCTCCCCTTATCCCTGTTAATATGGCTAATAGATATGCGCCTTTACAACTGCCTGCGAATCTCGGGGCTATGCCTCAGGATTATTAGACAAAAATTACCTATTTTGATGGCACAAATTCCTGCACAACCCTACAACATACTAAGAAAATGCAGGATTACTTTGAGAGTTATGAGATTGATGATGACAGTGTAAGAATGAATATTTTTGTCCAAAGTTTGATCGGTGATGTCAGGACCTAGTTTAGGGCACTTACACCCAATTCCATATTAAACCCAAAAGCCTTATACCAGACATTTATTAATAGGTGGGAGAAAAAGAAAGATCCCTTACACATACTATCTGAGTATGATACTATCAAAAGAGGCCCTTAGGAAACGGTTTTGGACTACTGTGCAAGGTTTAATAATGTTTACAATGCAATTCCACAAAATTTAAGACCTCCACCTGATCTTGCTTTATACAAATTCCCTAATGGTTTTGATGTTGAAATGGCATATCAGTTAACGGAAAGAGCCTCTCAAAGCCTTGCAGAGATGCAAGATGTTGTTGTTAGTGTGGAGGCAAACCTAATTGCCAAAAGAAATAGAGCCAGAACCGAGAGAAGAACCACCTTCAAGGAAGAACCCTCAGCCTTAGACCAAAAACTAGACACTATCATCAACGACATGCATAGACTAGGAGACAGAGTAGAGAGTGTTGAGAGAAAATCATCACGGGAAGAACAACAGACCAACACCATAAGGAATCCAAACTTCAGAAAAAATTAGACCACAAACGCAGGAAGGGCTAGTCCTGATCATGATATTAGGCCTCCCTTCCAAGAGAACTATGCGCAAGCATCCACATCCAGTGAGCCCACAGATGAGACTCACATGAACCTGATAGATTCGAAAAGTGAACAACACATTTTTCTCACTGAAGAGGACCGAGACTACCCTGATGTAAAACAATTTCAGACCAAGTCAGGAGAGTCTTTTGATTTCAAACAAGGTTATGACTCTGCTGTGTATGAGGTGCACAAACAATATAAGCTGAGAACAAGGATCATTGATGTCTCTGCAACTAGCAAAACAAAGGATAGCAGAAAGCCCAACAAAATTAAAGACAATGTTGTCATAACAGAACCAACTGATATTGTTGTCCCAAACCCGCATCAGGTAACTGTAGAGGATATATCAGACATTTAGCCTCTTATTGATCAGCCTCTACCTCCCTCTCCCTCAAAATAAAATCTGAACGACACTCCAAAAAATCTTCCCAAAACAGAAATACCACAAACTGTCATTCATCATAATGCTGACATTCAAAAAGAAAACACAGAGAACACTCTTAACAAGGAAAAATCTGCTACTGCTAGTGCAAGGATTCCATTAGAAAAACCATTTAACTTAGAAGCTGAGATTGGAAAACTCAAGATATCCATTCCCCTCTCAGAACTCGCCAAACATGATGTATATAGGCAACAAATTCAAAGGTCACTTCAATTACCAGAGGTCAGGGATGATGTAAATGCTTTGGATGATACCCTTGAGCTGCTGTTTGGTCCAGAAGTTAACGGAAAATCAACATAGGGACCTGTTCCACCCTTTTTTGTCAGTCTGCACATACATGACAAAATCTTTCATAATGCTATGTTTGACTCAGGTGCCTCACATAACTTTATGCCCAAAGCTGTAATGGAAAAACTAAACCTTGATGTCACAAGACCCTATAAAGATCTATATTCCTTTGACTCAAGTCAAGTCAAGTGTCTAGGCTTATTCAAAGACCTTTATGCGTCTTTAGTCCAATTTCCCAACAAGACAATCCTAATGGACGTAGTAGTTGCTGACATTCCAACAAAATATGGCATGCTCCTATCAAGATCATGGGGGGAAAAACTACAAGGATCCCTTCAAATTGACCTCTCTTATGCCAATATATCTATTTTTGGGCAACCAAAGAGACCGTACAGGGAAACACTGATGAAGTATGTGGTAAGTAGTGCGGAAAAGCCCCAAAATTTTCCAATTTACTCAATCCATTCTGATATGGATTCTTTTATTTTATTTAATGATGACACCAATCCTCCACCTAATGAGAAGCCTTCAGCCTTAGACCAAGAAACAGGCATCAATAAGGAATCAGTTGCCAATACCCATGAAACTGTCACAACAATCAAAACAACCAGCAAACAAGAAGAACCTCCTGAAATAGAAATTGTAGGTCTGCCCAAGCCTCAAATAGCTAAAACTCTTAATACAAACCACAAACATGAAATCACATGGTGTTTAGAGTTTGATGGTTCTGTCAACAAGTTAGGAGCAGGGGCAGGGGTATGGATTCATAATACACATGATAATCACACAGAGGGCCATGCTTACAGACTAAATTTTAGATGTACAAACAACATGGCAGAGTATGAGGCTCTCCTCTTAGGCCTAAAACTGCTCAAAGCCCTAGGAGTTGCAAAAGTGTCCATTCTAGGTGACTCTGATTTAATTATACAACAAATGAAAGGTAACTTTGTCACCAATGACAATAGAATGGGAGCTTATAGGACTGTTGCCACAGAAATACTCAAGTCTTTCAATCAATCCAACCTTGCCAAAATTTCAAGAGACCATAATATTCATGCTCACATCTTAGAAACTTTTGCTAGCACATGCAAGCTTCCCTTTGAACCAAATCACCATTTCACTGCTGAGATAAAACATAGACCCTCGGTCGTTAACAACGTTAAATATTGGCAGGTGTTTCAAAATGATGCCCAGATTAACAATTTCCTCACTCTTGAGGGCGAATTTTTGAACACAAACATTGATATCGATGCCATGAGTAATTCCCAATAGCTAACAGAAGAAAACCAGTTGGCTGTAATAGCTGCAACAGCTAAACAGATCCTTAACCCAAATGTTTTTGACAACACAAACATAGAACAACTAAAAAAAATGTGTTTAGAGGAAACAGCCAGAGCAGAGGATGAGTTTATTGATCTAAAGAGTAATTTTCTGCCTGTTGGCCTTACTCCATTAGAAGACATGTTTGATTACAATGATGTGCCCAAAAAGCCAAAAATGGAGTCTTTAAATGCTATTATAGAAGAACACAACATAGGGACAGTAGAACAACTCAAAATGATTAAGTTGTCCAAAAATCGGCCCCCAGATCAAAAACCAAAATATGTGGACTTGTTCAAAAGAGTTCCAAGATGTATTTGCTTGGAGTTGTGAGGACTTGAAGTCCTATGACACCTCAGTAATCCAACAAACCATTCCCTTAAAACCAAATCAAAAACCATTAAAATAGAAACTTAGAAGAATCAACCCCATGCTTCTTCCCCTCGTCGAAAAAGAAATAAAGAGAATGTTTGAAGCAAGTATTATTGCACCCATCAGATTCTCTGAATGTGTATCTAACTTAGTTCCCACAAGGAAAAAATCAGGAGAGATCAGACTGTGTGTAGACTTGAGAAATTTAAACTAGGTCTCTCTAAAAGACCACTATCCTTTGCCCAAAATGGAACATATCCTACAAAGAGTGGTGGGGTCATCTAGAATCTCTTTACTAGATGGACTTTCAGGATTTAATCAGATACTTGTTCATCCGGATGATCAAGAAAAGACAGCCTTTACCACACTGTGGGGAACATTTAAGTATGTTAAAATGCCTTTCGGGCTGAAGAACGTTGGTGCTACCTTTCAAAGGGCAATGGATATTGCATTTGCCAAGGAGATACATGATTTCCTTGTTGTATACCTTGATGACCTAACCCCTTTCTCCAAATCTGACCAAGATCACCTTAAACATCTAAGGCAAATCTTCATGACATGCAGGAAATATGGCATTTCCTTGAATCCTAAGAAATCCCTGTTTGCCCTTGAGGAAGGCAAGCTTCTAGGCCATATCATATCAAAAGATGGGATTAGAATTGATCCTGAAAGAATACAAGCCATTCTCCAAATCCCATATCCAAGAAACATAAAAGAGCTGCAAGCATTCCTTGAAAAGATCAATTTCCTAAGGAGATTCATACCAAACCTAGCTGAGCTAATAAGGCTATTGAACAATATGTTAAAAAAGGATGCCAAGGTAAAATGGTCTCTTGAAACCAAGCAAGATTTTGAGAGTATCAAAACTGCCTTGACTCAAATGCCTGTCCTCACTAGTCCACAATTCGACAGAGATTTTATCATTTTTTTCTTTTGCATCTGAGCACACCATAGCCGCTATCCTTTTTCAAAAGGATGATCAAGGTAATGAAAAGCCAATTTCTTTCTTTAGCCGAACTTTAAGATATGCACCCTTGAAATATCAGATTATGGAAAAGTAGGCTTATGCCCTGGTTAAGGACATCAAAGACTTCAGAATTTACATCTTATACTCCCATGTGATTGCCTATGTCCCAAAATCTATTGTAAAAGATATATTAACTCAAGAGGGACTAGAAGGAAAGAGAGGCAAGTGGATTGCCAACATTCTTGAATATGACATTGAGATAAAACCCACCAAGCTGATAAAAGGACAAGGTTTAGCCAAACTAATGTCCGAAACAAGTTTCCAAGCCTTAGACATTAATCAACTGGACAATGAACCAGAGTTGGCAACTCCACAGATCAGTGAAACCTTTTTGCAATCCCCATGGTATGCTGATATTTTCTTTGTATTATTAAACCTGTGTGCTCCCCCAGGATTGTCCAAAAGATGTTTGATAAGAAAGCTCAAAAAGATGTTTGATAAGAAAGCTAAAGCAGAGGATTTCTGGGTTGGCAGCAAAGTTCTAAGGTGGGACTCATGAAGAGAGGACAAGGGAAAACATGAAAAATTTGATTTTCTTTGGAAAGGTCCATACATTATCAACATTTTGCAAGGCAATAACACATATTTCCTCAAATCTCTAGATGGCAGCACAGCTAAAGAAGGCCCTGTTAATGGCCGAATGTTAAAACAGTACCATGATCCCTTTTGATTGAGAAAAACAAGCGGTGTTATTTTCTGTACATAAATGTTTGTACATATCAGCACCTTATTTTATTTTTGTAACAGCCCGGATGCTAAAGCACGCAGAAGAAAGCAGGTAGTGCTTCACAGTTCACTAGCAAATCAGTTGAGGGAAAGTGTTGTTTTCAGTCCAAAATTTCAAATCAATCTAACAGTCAGCACTAAGAAGTTTCAGTGCACAGCAACAAAAAAATATCAAGGCAGTCTGACCTGCTGTTCTTGGCTTTTCACAAGGAGAAGCCATCTCCAAGTGGAGCCACTGTTAGCTTCTTGCTGTAGCAAGTTACTCATATTTCATGATTGACATTTTTACAGGCCAAATATATCATACTTTGCATGTTGCAATGCTCCATATTTGCTAACAGACACCAAAGAAGGAGGCCATGAAAGTGTGCTAGTCTAAGTTCAACTGTTGTATTCCGATTTTGAAGAGTTATCCCATTTTTGTACAATTTTCAGCTAAAGGGAGGTCCAAACAGCTTAATGTTGGTCTCCCTAGGTTTCAATTTCCTATTTTAGAATATAGAGAATGAATAATCTGTCCAAACAGCTTAATCTTGGCAGATTCTTAGATAGGTAGAGAAGCAAGGGTGCTCGAAAGCCTAATATGAGCCCCTGGAAGAAATAAGTGTAGATATAGATAGGAGGACAGTGCAAAAGAAAAAATTGAAAAGCTTGGTCTGCAAGTCTAATTGCACCCAAACCAAAAGAAGAAAAAATGCTAGGTAAGTAGGCTGGGTAGGTAGTTTGGTGGTTGCAAAATCAATGATTATGATAAGTTTTGTGTTTTCAAGTGTTATATCTATTCAAATCAGTATTGCAAGGCAAGAATCTATTGATGGCCCGAAAATCGGTGCCACAACATTGGAGATAACCACCCGGTCCGGACCTTAGTACAACTCCTTTTCCATTTGGGATGGTGGCTCCGTCTGGAGATAACGGGACCAATTTCCCGATAATAAAATAAAAGGGATGGATGGGTGATGAATAGTTTGCTTAAGTGATAGGCGACTAGCTTATTCTATTGACAGAAATAGCGAAACTAATACTAATCCTGGGAACGACTTATTCATTCAGAATGCAGCGTTAAATAATATTTATGTATCTAACAGACATGTAGATGACTCTGTAAAATAAATAAGAGACATTCAATCATTCAAAGATTACTTCATATGAATAGTCACAATGAAGCGATAAGCACAAATTACTGCATTCACTATTTATATCATCGATACATATATACGATTGAAAGGGAAGCATGCGATAAACAACCAATAGTGGAATGCATAAGGAATGCTGCGAAAAGCACATATATATATAAGCGATAATAGCAAGAGAAATTTAAACAACAATTCATATAAAAAAATGAGTACAGACGCAAATAATAGTACCATGTGAGCTGCATATCAATCCGAAATATCAATCGCTATTCAAAATTCCTTCTTCAACATAGAAATGCTTTTAAATAATGACAGTAGTGCACATTTGCATAAAAACCTTCCTTATTAAATTTAGAATAATTGGTCCAGTTTCATATAAAAGATATCCCTGAAGTACAATAGTGCAACTTCAGGGTTTAAGTCATATACAAAACTTTACGACCCTTTCTAAATGCATGAAAGGGTCTATAAATACTACTAAGCTAAAAAAAATCTATGAAACAAAATCCTACTAAATTGGTATCAGCAAATATGATCTATTTCTCAGGGGTGATCTGGCAGTCGGCGACGTGAGTCATGACTCAGGTTGTTTGCCCTTAAACCTGAGTTGGCTTATCGCAAGCATCGGCTCCACTTCTGGCAGTCTGTTGAGGCGCAAACTGAATTGGGCAGCGAAGATGGAATCCTGAATGTCGGGTATGATATACCCGACAACATCTGTAAGGAACTTCAAGGCGGCTCTTTGGCTGTATGTCTTGATTAAGAAGAACCAATAAGCATCCCATGTTAAACTGTTGATTCTAGCGATTAATCTTCCATTTTTTTCTAGCTCCGGGTAGCATGAGTGCTCCAACATATTTGTCGCTGTTAATTGACTTGGAGTACATTGGGAAATCATATTAGACAAATAAAGCGTATTATTTACTAATTCAACCAAATTTCCAGTGGTTGTTTTGCATTTGGAAATTGCTCTTTCTACCTTCATTAGTTGCGATTTCCATTCTGTGAATAATATTTCTTTGTGTGATTCAATAATTCTCGGTAGATTAGTCGCCTGGCCTATATCGGAATCCTGCCATTCTATAAAGCTTGTCAGTGTTTCTTCGGCCTGATCCAAATCGGTCCTTGCTTTTTCTACCTTTTCGCTTATGGATGCTACCAACTCGCACAATGGTTCTGCTTGTGTAATCTGCTGACATAGTAGCTTAACTTGATTAATCAATGCCATATTTAACTGAAGCACTTCTGCTTTGAATTCGTCTACCTAAGGGAGCTTTTTCATTTGCTCAATTTGAGTGGTCAATTGAGCAATTTGCTCATCTTTTGCTTTCATTGTTCCCTCGGTCGATATTCTTAATTGCTCCAATGACGCCGATAGCTCTCTTTGCCTTTGGATTGCGCTTTCATCAATCCTCTGCTTTTCCTCTTGTACTTTCTTGGTCAGCTGATTATGTTATGTTGCTGCACTAACAATTCTTTCTCCACCTGCTCTACCTTCTGCTGAACTTCCGATAATTTCACCTGTAGTGAAGAGATGTCTTGATCCTTGGTCTTCAATAAACTGCTTACCTCCGATGCTTTATCAATAGTTTTCGTTGAATATGCTCCAGCGAATTGCGATAGCTTGGTTAAGTCATCAGAGGGGTCGAATTCCTCTTTCCACACAACATTGCCCGTTATTGTTATTTTGGGGAATGGGGAAGGCTGATCAGCTCTTCTCCTTTTCCTCTGTCGCTTTACAACAAATTTATGCTTAGGGCTATAAAATACATCCAAAGGGGTAATCTCTTCAATTTGCAAAATGATTTCTCCCGTTGGATATTTAGGAATTATCTCTGTTTCTTTTGATTTGGGTAGGCCGCTGGTTTCGCCCGAAATCGGTTTCGATGTCACTTCTTGCGTGTTGCCTTCTTTAGAAACCTCATCATCTTTTGAGCACTCTAGGTTGCTGATGATTGTACTGAATTGCTGCCATTGCTGTAGCAAATTCGGATCAACCAGTATATCATTATTATTTTTAGAGTTGCTCTCTTCTTGGGATTTTGCCTGGGTTTCTTCTTGTCGCTGCACATTTTCTTTGATTACTTCTTGCCGCTGTCTATGCACTTCCTCTTGCTACTTTGATGTAGTAGGAGGTGGCGTATCACTTCGCTGTTTAGGCTCGCTTGATCTGGTTGTCGTCGGAACATTCGCTAACAGGTCTAGAGGCAGAGTTTGCAACCTCTGTTCTCTAATTCTGTTAAGTTCGACTAGCCCTTCATCGTTATACACATTTTTGGCAAGCGACTTAACTTGATACAGTGATTCGGCCGATGCAAACAAATCCTTGAACCTATCTTCTTTGTGCTTGACCTTGGCCAATTTGGCCTGGTCGAGCGCATTGTAAGCGATCTTTCTCGGATCATACTGCCTGCTTGGCAGAGTAGCCAGAGTGAGCAAATTCATTTTCCCAGCTTCCTTCTCTGCATGTTTGATATCATGCAGGGTATAAATTCCAATTCGTAAGAGAAAAGAAGGCCAAACATGTTTTTTCGCTCTTTTCAGGGTCTGAGTAACCCCATCAGCATTGATTTGATAAGCTAATTCCCTGGCAAGTAACTTTATCGGGGATGTAAAATGGTAGCACATGTGGCCTGGCCTGACTGCCAAAAACTCTGATGTAGGTGAATTTCTCCTCCCCAAATCAACTTGCTACTGCGGTCAAATCTACCCCTGCTTGCTCAGAAATCTTTGGGGCAGGTTTATCAAAAATGTAATAATGAATTGGCAACATAAAACCTTTGCAGATTTGATAAAGATGGTGCTTATAATTAGTCTTCCACAATTTTTGATAATATATGTGAATGGGTGTGGGGTCTTGCAACGTCCACCTCCGTCCTAGTACAGGAAATTCAGAATTAAAACACAACACATCCATCACATAGGCACTGTAATAGAATGGCGGAATAACCCTCTCTGTTATGCGATAGTTAGACCTGAAATCGAGGATGGCTTTGGCTAACTTGTCAGATAATATAACCGCCCAATCCATAATTTCGCCACTACATGCCGCCTCCATTAAGGGG
>APFE030074310.1:1132-50508 GCA_000404065.3 Pinus taeda
TTATATTGTGACTCCTTAGATTCCTATATATAGAAAGGAGGTTTTGTCATTTGAATCATCCAAGAATTGTTCATTTATGTAAAGTAAAGGAGGTTGCCCCCTCGAAGAGGCTGAATTCTAAGGCGTTGATCTATCTTTTCTATATTTGTGAGCTGGTTTCATAACACCTTGGATCTTCTTTGGATCACAAAGTAGGATCAGTGCTCACTATGTTCTCCCAAATCTTTTGGGATCATTCATCAAGTGGATTTCACCAGTCAAAATTTCGACATCAAGAACAGAGGAACAAATAGAACACACCAAAGTAAGAGGGCCATCACTGGGATCAAAATATACACATCCTTCCCAGTAATTCAAAGAAATATAATGGCCTACAACCCATTAGAAAGAGCTGAAAGGAATGACAGCTTCCCAACATGTAGTGCCAATAGGTTCATGATTGGAAGGTTTAATCAAGCCTTAAAGGACCTAAGGGCAGTCTATCTTCAAGAGGATGAACACAATAGATCCCGAAGCTAAGACACCAATCTCCCAAGAACCAGAAGAGATGAAGTGATTTCTTTTCAAACGATATTGTCCTCTTTTTCAGATTGATTACCCATAAATGAAGACAGCGAACGTGTATATGCAAAGAGACATAGACAAACAGAGAGTTGAAATAAAAGATCTAAAAGACAAATGCAAGCATCTTAAAGAAATAGTTGAGTACATGAAGACCCTCAACCAAAGTCACCAAGGGGAAACCTCCACCAAGAACAGAAAGAAGCATCGTCCTCAACAAGAGGAATCATTAAATTAGTTCTGGTGATCTTTTCTTTTTTAATGCAGTGCAAATATAGTTTTTTCCTTGGATAGTTTGTAAGGCAATATGCCATGTTAGTCTTTGAATTTCATAGAATTATGGCTGCAAGCGCGGTTGCTGGGACTGCACTCCCATTTTGTGCAATACACTTGAATCAGTCTCCTTCTGAATGTACAAGGAGCTCGCTCCTTTTTCCTTTTGCAATATAAAAAATAAAATAAAAAATAACCGACTGTGTTAAAAAAAAAAAAGATGGTTATATCAGACAAAGATCTGAAATTCACCTCAAACTTTTGGAAGTCGTTATTTACTGGGATGGGTACGCAACTGAGCTTTAGCATTGCATACTATCCACAAACATATGGCGAAATGGAAATGGTTAATTAGGTTCTTGAGGACATGCTATGTATGTATGTAATGAACCAACCTACAAAAAGGGAGGATGGTTTGCATTTGGTAGAGATCACCTATAATAATAGTTGCCAGGCATCACCCAAAATGAGTCTCTTTAAGGCTATGTATGGAAGGAGGTGTCATGTTCCTCTAAGTTGGAGCTGACATGAGGACAAACTTCTATTGGGGCCAGATTTGTTACAGGAAATGGAATAAATTATGAGAAATATCAGAGAAAACCTAAAAGTAGGTCAAGATAGGTAGAAAACCTACGATGACTTGAAAAGGACACAAAAAGAGTTCCAAGTGGGTGAAATTTTTTATCTTAAAGTACAACAAAAAAGGAGCTCCTTGAAGTTGCAGAGCTATTCTAAACTGGCTCCCTAATTTTGTGGGTCATTTGAGATATTGACAAGGTGTTGAGGCTGCAATTAACACCCTTCAAAAAAATTTCGACACTTCAATTTTGGAGACTATTGAAGATCTTACAATCTGTCATATATGGTCACTTAATTGTCGGTTGATGTTATGCTAAGTGTTTAAGTCTTGTTCTGATATGTCACTTTTTCACACATGCTTGGTCCTTTATAAATGCCTGATTGCACCTTTCTTATGCAATCCTAGACAGTTAACAGTTAGTGCACACTCTCCATTGGTAGCCCCTCTCACTTGGTTTGCAATTGTACTTCTATTTTGGTGAGCTTTCCCAATTGTCATTTTTGCACCTTCGCTTTCACAAGTGTCGCCTTCACTATTGCAGTTGTTTTTTTTCCTTTCTTTCACAATAATGAGTGAAATTTCCATGTTATCTTCGCTCTGATATGTTTCACTTTCAATGTCATTTACATTTGCAAGTGTCCTTTTCACGGTTTCTTATTGTCGCATGTGTCACTCTTATTTGTTTGCACTCCCATATGTATCGCGCCTTTGCACATCACAATAGTTATTTATAGCGCACTCTTCTATATTAGATAGTCTTGCATATCAAAAGAATATGTGTCAGACACATTCCTATAGCTTGGCACACCTTTTGGTCATAGTCGACACTTCTGTTGTAACTTGTATTCTAAGTGTCAGAATGTGTCATCTCAACTATCAAACTTAGAAATAAGTCTCTCTTTGTTGTCCTTTCAAAGTGTGATGGTTGTTCATAAGTCCTGTGCATTCTCTCATATTGTATTGATGGAATTCATGTGTGTGATCCATGTTTGAGTCATGTTTGGATGCATTCCCCTCTCTTATTTTACTTATCCCACACGTGGCCAATTTGGAGCTCTCTTTGGTCCTCTTGTCCAATGCAAGTTGTGAAGGCATTAGCCCTCTTACCAGGGAATTAGTTGATGCAATGGGCATAAGAAAAAAAACTCACTAGAATTTGCAACCATGTGCTCTGCTCACTGAGTACGCAACGAAATTCCTAACTAAAACAAGAATAAACTCAACGCAGACCCAAAATTCCATCCCCGAACAGAGAATTTAACATTTGTTTATTAACACTCAAAGAATTACACAATTAATATGACAAAAAGGAACAATTAAAAATCAAACGGTGATTACAGTCATGGACGCATGGAGGCTTCAATGCACCATTCCAGCAGTTGAAAAACTCTCCCCCTTTTCCATCACAAGTTGCCCCCCTTTTTCCCTTCCTTTGATCCCTTGAATCAATTTAGTTGCTCTTGGTCAATTACGCACTCTTCCAAGACATGGTGACCAAAATCGTCCTTGAACCATCACAACCGCTTCACCTCCTCCTCATTAGCTTAGCGTTTCATCTTAAACAACGAATCTTCATTCTTTCCCCTGCACACGATTGTGATATGACCTAATCAAATAACAGTTGGAGGATATCACTGTCTGCAATGGCAATGTTGAAGTGGAGTTCCAACATGCATCGCATCAAGTGTTTCATCCTGTTACAAGAGGAATTACAATTGACATGGAAAATGGAGTGCCAACCCTCCTTTTTGAACACTAACTATGATTGCAAAAATTCAATTTTTTTTTAAGTTGCATGAACTAGGAGATGCCCCTGCATCAGACACCCCTGGTAAGATAAACATGAGCCCCAACTCATGTGCTGACCTTTTCTAAAGGCACAAAGTTCTGCAACCGAGCTAACTAATCTACAGTAACCCATACTGCATCTTATTTCCCTTTATTCCTCCATTTAATTAAATACTTAAGGTACTCTTTCTCACGAGCCTTCTTTCCAATTCTTGGAGCAAGAATTTCTTCAATCTGTTCTTCTGACCTGATTGGTAAATGTTTATCCCATTCAATACGTGTACCTTCATGTGTTCCTTTCTCTCCCTCATGAAACTCATAAATTTCTACTACAATATTGAATGTAGGTGAGATATCAAACTTCTATGAAAGATCCAAGCAATAAGAATTATCTCAAATCTTCTTTAGGATGCAGCGAGGACCAATCTTCTTATACTTCAGATTATTATGTGAACCTCTCAGAAACCTTTCCTTCCTCAAGTGAGCCATAACCATCTCACCCTCTTGGAATACTTTCCTCCTCCTTTGCTTACCTACTCTTTGTTTATAGTTTTCATTACTGAGCCAAAACTTCTTCTTGACTTTCACTTGCAACTCATGTAGGTTGTTTGCAAATTCAATTGCATCTACACTCTTTTGATGGTCCAATTCTAGAAATGACACCAAATCCACTACACCTTTCGGTGATCTTCCATACATGACTTGGAATGTACTCTTCCATGTGGACCAGTTCACTAAATCGTTATAAGCAAATTCAATTTGATTTAATGCTAAATCCCATTGACTAGGATTCTCTTCACTCAAACTCCTCAACAAATTCCCTAAGCTCTTGTTCACCACTTCGGTTTGTCTATCCGTATGCGGATGATATGTCGAACTATAAGGCAAATTCCAGCCTAACTTTTCCAAATTGTCCTCCAAAAATGCCCCAGAAATCTCATATCTCGGGTCTGAGGTAATTCTCTGTGAAAAAATATGCTATCTAACCACCTCCTTGAAGAACAATGAAGCCACCTCACTAGCATCACTAGTCTTCTTGCACACTCTGAAGTGTGTCATCCTCGAAAATATGTCCACAACTACCATCGTTGAATCATGTTTTATCTAGGTCATAGGTAGTCCTAAAACAAAATCCATGATGATCTCTTCCCATGGTCTTTCCAAGACTTTTAATGGAGTATAACATTCATTGTTTTGACTCTTACCTTTGGCTAGTTGAAAATTTCTGCAATTTTCAACAAACTTCCTCACATCCTTACCAATTTTGGGCCTAAATCATCTTCCTTCACCAATGCCATGGTCTTATCAAAACTGAAATGACCTCCTATACGAGCATTATTCGGCTCTTTAATAAGGTTCAGCCTAATGTAATTCTATGGAATACACAACTACTATTTTTAAACAAAAACTCTTCTTGGATATGGTAATCCAAATATGGTGTTCTATCTACGCTCCAAGGCTCTTTACATGTCTTCCATACCTCTGAGAAATCTACATTTCTTTCATAGAAATATTTCATACAATTCAAACCCACTACTTCAACAAACATAGTATTTAATAATCTTGTCCAATCACTTAATGCGTCAGCTACCTTATTGGACTCCCCTGATCTATGCTTCAACACAAAAGAATAACTTTGCAAGAATTCGACCCATTTTGCATGCTTCTGATTTAACTTACCTTGGTAGCTTATATACTGCATGGATTTGTGATATGTGTACAAGACAAACTCCTTCGACAGTAGATAATGTCGCCATTTCTTCAATGCTTGCACAATAGCATAGTTGGTCATAAACCGAGTACTTCTTCTGAGTTTATTCAACTTCTCACTGAAAAATGCAATGAGTCTGCCTTCTTGACTGAGAACTGCTCCAATTGCTACTCCACTCACATCGTTGTCCACTTGAAACACTTTGCTAAAGTCGGGTAAAGCTAATACAGGTTGCATTGTTACCTTCTTCTTCAACTCTTCAAATGATTTTGCTATTGCACCAGTCCATTTGCATATGCCTTTCATCATGCACTCTGTAAGCGGTGCACATATATGACTAAATTTGTGGACTAATTTCTAATAGAAGCCTGCCAACCCATGGAAACGCCTCACATCAAATGTACATTTGGGTGTTGGCCATTCAAGAATTGCCTTCACTTTCTTAGATTCCATTTTTAGACCTTCTTTTCAAACTAAAAATACCAAGTATACCAACTCTCACTGCATAAAGGTACACTATTTCAAGTTTATGAGCAACTTTTCTTCCTTCAACTACATCAACATAGCTCTCATTTATTCCACATGCTATGTTTTTCTTCCGCTATAAATCAATATTTCATCAAGATATACCACCACAAAGTTACCCATGGACGACTTCAACACTTCATTCATGAATGTGTTGGCAACATTTCTCAACCAAAATGGCATCACAAGCCATCCTTCGTCTTGAACATTGTCTTCCATTCATCACATTCTCTAATCCGAATTTGGTGATAGCCTCTTTTTAAATCAATCTTTGTAAAATACTTTGCACCACTTAAGTAGTCCATAAGGTCATCCATTCTTAGTAATGGAAATTGATACTTGATGGTGATCTTGTTTATTGCTCGTGAATCAGTATATATTCCCACTCCCATGTCTTCTTCGTTGTAACTATTGTTGGCACTGCACAAGGGCTTAAACTTTCATGAATCAATCCATAATCGAGCAATTTCTACACTTGTCGATTCAACTCTTCATTCTCTACTGGAGTCATTCTATGCGGCACTTTGTTTGGAAAACTCGATCCCGGGATAAGATCATTTTTTTGTGAAAAGTTGTGCAAGGGAGGCAATTTGTTGGGGATTTCCTCTGCCACAATCACCTTAAATACTTCCAACATGTATTGAATCTTTGCTAGAACAACATTCCTTGTTTCAGCCTTTCGGGCTTTCCTTGGCAAGAGAGCCAAACAATACTCATTATGCTTCTGCACCATTAAAAATTCTTTGGCTGAGCACAATAACACGTTTTTGTTACAGATCTTTACCCCCTTACTGCAAACCCCATTCTCTTCACACATGGGCGTTAACATTTATCATTATCTATTTTACACAAATTGATATGTGTTTTCTCTGTCATCATGAGCCACCTTCTGATCAAACAAAATATGACATGCATCGATGTCAATAATGTCACACATCACTTGCTTTGTAAACTCTCCAATCTAAAAACTCAAGAGACATTTCTCTGTCACAGTCACTTGCTGGCCTTTTGTATCCATGACACTCTGTATGGGTTAAGATGTGGTTCAACTTTTAAATTTAGTTTTTTCTAACCTTGGTGGAAACCAAATTCTCAGTACTTCCTCCATCAATGATCAAGTTACAACACTTACCTTGCACTTTACACTTGGCTTCCAAAACCTTTTTTCGTTGTCGAGGCTCTGCTGCAAGCTTTTGTCCCAGCCTCAACAAAATTCTTCGAAACATTAGATATTCACCTTCTTCCTGTGGAATCACAACCAAATTTTCCCCAACCACTAATGCTTCATCTGTCATTGTCATTTGTGTCCTAGCCTAATTTCTTTTACCACCTTGTATGTCTGAGAATTATGATGCTTTGTGACCTTCAACACCACACCTATAACAGGTGAATACAAACTTGTTTCTACCTCTACCAGTTCCACTCCCTCTAGTGCTTTGGTTGCTTGAAGTCTCCTCTTCCTTCTTATTGGCTTTAGTAGGTTTTTCTTTGCCTCTTCCTCACGTGCCTTTTCATCTAAGCTTATACTGATTTTTTATTTCAACTTTATCCTCAACTTTTAAGGTGATTTGGTAAGCCTCATCCACAGTTTGAAAATATTGTGTGCTCATTTCATCTTGGATCGAATACTTCAATCCATTAAAATATCTAACCATATGTTGATACTCTTGCTCTTTAATACAATACATAAGTGACAATCCGAAGAAGTCCTCAGTACACTCACAAATAGACACTTCCTTTTGCCTCAAATTCTACACTTGTTTACATAAGTTTTGTTGGTAATCTACATGCAAAAAATTATCCTTTACCTTGCTCACCATTTTCTTCCAAATTCTGATTCTTTCTAGCCCATGATCACTCATATCTCTCTACAACATATCCCACCAAAGGGCTACATGCCCTTTCATCTTTGTGACTGCAAAACGAACTTTGTTAAGGTCCCGAACATTTTCATATTCAAAATACCTCTCAAGCTCTCCAATCCAGTCTATCAGGGTTTCAACCTTCAAGTTTCCATAAAAGCATGACACTTTGACCTTCGCACTACCCTGGTTAATCAAAAACGATATTAACCATATTGTTTGTTCTTCATTCTCATCATTCAGTCTAGCTTTGACTTCATCTTCCGCTTTAGAAGCTTCTTCAGCATCCCCACCTCCTCTGTGTTACAATTCCTCTATTCTTCTCTATAGGACTTCCAGATCTAGGTTTTTGGCACCTCCACGCGCTACTCCTCTCCTCCTTGGTGGAATCTTCACCATTTTCTTGGTAATTTTAATTCTAATTATCATCCATAGCTCAATCTAGAAGCTAATACACATTTTCACTACAACACTTCAAATGTTGATACACCACCAAAGCTTCAGGGTATTCCCAACTCACTACAGGAACACACGCAACACCCAGAGTGAAACATAGCTCTGGTACCACCTGATGCAATGGGCACAGGAGAAATCACTAGCATTGGAAACCTCGTGCTCTGCTCATTGAGTATACAACGAAATTCCTAACTTAAACAAGAATAAACTCAACTCAGACCTAGAATTCCATCCCTGAATAGAGAATTTAACATATGTTTATTAACATTCAATAGATCACACTCTTACTATGACCGCAAGGAACAATTAAACATAAAATGGTGATTACAGTCATGGACACGTGGAGACTTCAGTGCACCATTCCAACAGTCGAAAAACTCTGCCCCTTTTCCATCACAATCGCTTCATGTCCTCCTCGCGGCTTTGGCATTTTGGCTTCAACAATGAATGTTCATTCTTTCACCTGCGCGCGATTATGACATGACCTAATCACATAACAGTTGGAGGATATCATTGTGTGCAATGGCAATGTTTAATTGGAGTTCCAGCATGCATCATAGCAAGTGTTTCAGCATGTTACAATAGGAATTACACGTGACCTGTAAAATTGAGTGCCAACCCTCCTTACTACACTCTAACTATGATTGCAAAAATTCAATTTTATTTTTTCTTTTTCTTTTTTTTTTAAGTTAGATGAACTAGGAGATGCCCCGACATCATGATCATGGCCTAATCATGAGCCTCATTGATGCAAACTTTCCCTAATACTTGTACATTAAGTCCTTCTTAAGACCATATCAAATCACTACACATTCAGAGTCGTCCAAGCATGGTCACCTAACCCTTCTGGCTTGGACCGACTCACTACACTAAGTTTAGATCACTTATGCTTTGCATAACATACTTCTAGAAAACAGTGGCTCTTTTCAAAAGAAAAATGTGCCATACAAGGCCCTCCTCCCTTCACTATGTAGTGATAACCCTCCTTATGTTAAGGGACCTAATTACTTTTTGTTGCCTCCCTTTGTGAACTAGGCAATTTCCTCTTCTAGTGAGACTTCCTAGGTGCAGAGTGCATCTTTGGTGAACACTCAGCCATCGTTGAAGAAAATTGCGCCCAACTAAAGGATGACCCTTTAAAATCACACTTCAGGAAAACAAGGCGCACTTTGGAAGAATAAGGACCCTTTGAGCGCACTTTGGGAAAATAAGGACCTTTGTCCCCTCAAAAGCACACTTACAGAAAATAAATCCCTCACTATCCCTTCAAAAGCACATAACTCACTCTCAAGCAATAGTGGGCCATCCTTGTCCATTGTCTTTCCGCCCTACGCTCTCATTGAACCTCTCTGACGCATAGCACACTATCAAGAAATAGTGGTCCCTCCTTGTTTCCTATTACTGTGCCTTGCACCCAAGTAGTCTCACTCTCTCTCTCCCCCTGAGCGCATGGCTCACTTTTAGTAAATAGTGGGGTCATCCCTTGATCAATGTCTGGTTTAACTATGCTTTCACTATCTCCTACTCCTTTGATTCTAATGCATTTTAGTCAACAATCTCATCACACTAACCCTTTAACTTTCCCATTGTGCTGGATTTTGAAGAAATCCTCCTCATATCGCATGGTGCAGTCTTAGTGAGTAGTGTTACCTTCCTCAGCCACTATTAAGCTCAAATGTTCTCTGCTCATCAAGCTCTTCCTTCTCAAATCTTTTCACAGGCCTTCATAAGCCACTTCTTCTATGAACAAGGTAAAGATAAGATAGATGATTTCAAGTCTGATTTTGCCTTGTCATGAGTGCTTTTCAATGGTAGTTGGGCTTTCTCAACATGAAAAGGTGATGCTTAAGAAATATAGTAAGGAGAAGGAGCAAAGAAGCACTTTTAGAGAAGGAGTATAGAGAAGAATAATCATGAAGACATGAAGCAGATCTTGGACCATGACAAAATGAAGACATTGCACGATAACTTAGAAGGTCTTGATGTTGATCCAAGACCCTTTGGAGGGTGAAGATAAATCATAGATCAAATCTACCATCAAGAATGCAAGACAAATCAGCAAGATAGTAGCTTGACATTTCCACATCATCATGAAGCTCCAGGTCATCATTGTCAAGTTGTGACTTGTACAAGTGTCAACAAAATGTCATATGTGTCCATGTATCTTTCCACATCATCATGTGGAATGTATTGATGTATTTTCAAGGAAAATGGACAAAATGTAATGTGTGTAATTCCAAGTTTCATATGTGCAATATGAAAAGTTACACGATGACAAATGAGTCAAATAGAATTCCAATAATCACTTAGAAGTCCAAAGGTTGTATAGAAGTTCAAAGGTCACACCAGAATTCCAAGAGTCATGAGGAAAGCTCAAAATTCATGGGAATATGAAAGGTCATTCATGTTATCATAAATACACCCTCATAACTCAAGCAAAGGGGTTTTGGAGTAATAGACTATGGAGAGTTAGCCTTGGCTTCTTCAACTTGGCATAAGAGAGAAGATCATTCTTTTGGAGAAGCAAGAAGTGACTTAACGTTCCACTATTGGAACTAGTGCCTCACCATTGTAACTGTGTACATGGATCTTTCACATAATAATTGAAGCTCATTGAGTCAACACATTTTCATGCATGTATCATGAATTTTTTAAGACTATTCTTTGGATTTTTTTGGTATATGTTGGCATTCTTACATACTTAAGAAATTGAACTATTTTAGTGCTTATCTTGTTGAATGTGCATTGTACATTATTTCATGAATCATTGTTATCTTGTGAACTAATTTACAGGCTAATCAACGAATCTTTCCTTGCTCTTGTGTGCCTCTCTTAGGACAGTATTGTTACTTTCCGTCTAGAGACTCACTTTTGTCTCCCCTCTCATGAAGGCCTCCTTTTACACATTGCAATTGGTGTTTCGTAGTGTCAACTTGTTGATTTCAAAGGTTATGTGTTAATCTTTTATGTTACCCATTGAAGCCAAGGCAAACCTTAATTTATGGTGGTTGGGTCGATACTCTGGATGGGGCTCCTACTCCAAACGGTGTGAGGTATAATTTGGACTTCACATTAGGGAGACCCTTGTATGTTGGTGATATCTAGCACCATCAACATTATGGCAGTAGAGGGAGGGCATATGAAAATATGTGCTTTTTGATTCTATTTTGAATCTCTTTTCTTAAATGCATCATCCCTAAATCATACTTTTGTGGTGTTTTTCTAGTGGATCCATTTGTTAAATTTTAATCCCTGATGAACCTCTTTATTACTTGTCTCATTAAAAGTTTCATGATGAGGTTGATACATCCACAACCGGTCATATCTTTTAGTTTTTCAAGTTTTGTGAATCTTATGAAATCAATTTTGTATATCTTGCTTATGTCCTTTTCTTCCTCACCCTTGAAGGTCAAGTTAACCGATGGTGTAATACCTTACCATCTGCTTCCATATATTCATTTGATCAATTCCTCAAGGAGCTTTATCAAGCCTTTGATAGGTATGATTACCAATATGTTTTTTAAAGGATTAATCAACCAAGAATTAAGCCAAATGAGTCAATTGAGGATTTTTCTAATATATTCATCCATCTATGTTATGAGTTTCCTAAAGAAGATACAGATTGGGATTTCTTTAAAGAAAAATTTCAGTGCTTGGTTCAAATCTCCTTGAAACAATATGAATATGAATCCTTGATTAACAGTGCTCCGCAAACTTTCATTAATCATGACACATTTCTAGTTTCAAATGAAGAATCTACTAGTCCCTTTACTCCTTCTCCTACTTTCGATGTTGGCATTGGGAAATTTGTAAATCAGATTGTTGATCCATTCATCCAAGATGTCATCCAAGAAAACTTTTAATGTAGAGTGAAGACCAATCCCTTGACTTTTCAAGATAATATAACACTCATGACTTCAACCTTGAATCTGGTTTAATTAAAAGCATGAACTCTTCAAGGGATTTTTCTCCTCCTCTACCATCCCATCCTCATAACCCCTTATCTCTTGATCTGCTTGATCAACCCTTTTCAAAGTCTTCAGATTTTCAGTTTGTCAATCCAAGCAGTGAATAGTGCAAGGTAGTCACATTTCACAGGTAGAGGAGCAGAAAAGTGAAGATTATTTCGATCTCTCTTCTCTTTTTCAAAGTTCCCCATGTCAAGATGGTGCTCTTTTATTCTTGGATGATTTATAATCTACTAACATCAGTAGTAAATCAAATGAAATCAACTTTCTTAATCAATATAAGGTCTTAGGAAACCATCATTTTGGTGATGACGACTCTCTTGATGTATATGATGATGGATGCTCGAGTGCATCTACTAATCTTTTAGCTTCTCAAGAATACTTTGATTTGAAAGATTTAGAATCTCACTCAGTTAAATAATATCTTATTAGCTCACTATTCCTTGTGATCTAGTGTTTGTAATGCATTAACTTGTGAAGAAGGATCTTCATGTTCTTCAATTTCATCATCTAATGAGTTGACTTCTCAATCGACACAAGGTAGTGAGACTATCCATCATGAAGAAGAAGGTAAGGAAATCATTGAATATCCATTCCATTATTTATCGTTCCATTTCACCTTACATGAAGAAAATTATTTTGTTCACGTTACGCATGAGATTGATCCAATCTATCCATCCAAATATTAGTGATCTTATTGAAATTACTGCTAGTAATTGTCTGCACACTATGCATGATCTGATTCAGTCTTCAAAATGTAACTCTACAATTAATGAAAGTTCTGGGACTTGTTAAGAAGCCGAGGTGCTTCAACTTTCATTGATGGTTATGTCAAGTTCTCGCAACTCTCGTAAGGTCCCTGAACTAAGTCAGATTTAGATTTCCTCACAATTTTTTTCTTTGCATGGTTTCACTAAATGCAAATTCCTTCTAAAAATATCTTTTGTATTTTAGACATAGCTCTTATAAATTTAAATATTTGGTTTCTAATCGAATTGAAAATTCCATTTCAATTAGTTCATCTCCATGTGAATCTCTTGTATCAAGCTCGGGTTTGGAGTGTATACCTTTCATTGATGCATAAAGTTGTGAAGCTAATCATTTTAAAGATTATCATTGGTTGAAGGATTCATACATGTCACATGCATTTGAAAATAGTGATCTCTGAGTTTTTCCTGTGAATCTTATAATGTTAATCATTTTTATTACCACACTAGATATCCTCTTGAGTGTAAGCGGATGCTTGAGTTATATGGGTGATCAATTTCCTCTTTTTCACCCATTGCATCTTGACTCGTTTCATGTGTTTACTATACTAGCATTCATTTTCAATTCTTTTGATGATTGTAACAAGTTACAAGGAAATATATTGTCACATTAAACATACAAGGAAGATGATTCTATTATTCAAAGTATTTGTAAAATTGTTCAAACTAATTTATCTTTGTTGTCTACTAACTGAGAATCTTATTACTTAATTGGTCCATCTGATCATAATGTTGTTTCTAGTTTAACTAGTCATTTCCCACCAGCATATTAGATGATAGTGTTTTGCATCGACTGATCTTTGTGGTTTATCATCTCCCTATTTGGATACTCGTCAAGCAATTGAGGCACTTCATCCTTCGTTGATGGTTATGTTAGGTCCTCATTATCTTGACAAGACTTCTGAATATGATCAGATTCATTTTCCCTTTCATGATTCTCATCCTGATTCCATGCCAATAATTGGAATTTCATCTTCTCACGGGTTTCAGGGTTTTCAAGAGGATTGTTTTGAATTTCACAATCCAATCTATGATTGGTTGGAAGTATCTTACTTAGCAAGTTGTTTTGAAAACAACAATAAGTTTCTATCTTTTTGGATGTTTTCTACGAAGGAAAACACAGATGAAGATGCATTCACAAGAAGTTTTTGGGGTTTTTTTATTATTCTTCTCATCAAAAAGGTAAGTTAGAAGGTTGGTTAAAGTTATTTGATATGACACATCTTTCTGTTGAATGGCACGACCTTCTATATTTTGTGCAAGATTTTCAAGTTATTTTATTTTCCTTTGCACATGATTTTATATCACTTTTAATTGCTCTTATGTTTGTGTGTGCAGGTCAGAAACTACAGTGGCGACATTGGAAATATCATTGCACCTGACCTTGACCTTCTAGAGAGTTAGGTTAGGAGTAAGTCTAGCTACATTCCAATTTCCTTTATACACCTATATTGCATTTTCTCTCCATCTAATATCTTCATTTGTTTTGTTTTCATGTTTTTTGTTTTGTATGTTTTGTTTTAAGTACTTTCCTCCATTTCCTTTGTCCTTTAGGTCTTGTTTCCTTGTTTTTTCATGTATTTTCTTTCGTGTTTTGTTTAATATGACCCTGCATGAAATATGCTCCTTTTGGCTCAAAAGACAATGTGGCAAACTTGAAAAGGGAAATTGTGATAACGAACATTGCTTGGCTAATATGTTACATATTCTCTATTTGGGTTTACATATATTTAAAGTCTATGATGTCTGAATGGAAAATATGATTCGTTCTAGATGGAAAGCCTTTGGTCGAACTATGAAGCTCGTATCTTTATTAGAATCGTCATTCTAACTTAGCCCTATACTAAATGGTGTTTCGACATGTCAAACCATGTGAATAGAGAAGGGAAAGGAGAAAAGCTTTAAAATGAGCATATTAACTTCAATTATCTTTCAAATCCCTTAAGTAAGGAACAACCTCTCTGGCTCTCAATAATCCAGGATCCCTCTTCCACCTGTATTATAAATGTTCAATAAGTGCTTCAAACATATCTTTAAGAAAATAAAATAAAGAGTAAAGAAGAGAAATGTTTTCTACGTAGAGAGGTGAAGCAAGAAACTTCATCGGGGTAATGTCTAGACCTGCTGGCAACAAAGTGATGCTTGTGTTTCCTTGATGTGACTTCATTGAGGTACTAAATAGGCTTAGTAATGGAGCAACACTGGGTAGTGTGATTAAAAGGCTTGGTATACTTATTATCCTTCTCCCTTATTGAAAATTTGAGGTGTGACTAGTATTATGTTGATATGTTTCAAGTTGTGTAAGGAATAGGAGAGATTATATCTTTAACTAGGATATGTGGCAAAGCCAAGGTAATCTAGATGGTGAATCAATACTTCCTAAAAGATTGAGACCTTGCACTTAAAGGTGCAATCTGAATATAGAAGTTGGAGTTCTACCAGTGTGTTGCCAAGTGTTGATGTTGCAAACAACCTCCAAAATTTTGCCTACACTTGAAGTTTGGAGCCTATTGATGATCTTACGATCTGTCGTCTATGGTCACTTCATTGTTTATTGGTGTTGTGCTAAGTGTTTAAGTCACTTTATTACACAAGCTTGGTCCTTTATAAATAAATGAGCACACCTTTATTATGCAAACTTAGACAGTTGACGGTCAGTGTGCACTCTCTATTGACAGTACCCCTAACTTGGTTTGCAATTCTACTTATATTTTGATGAGCTTTCCGAACTATCACTTTTGTGCACCTTTGCTTTCACAGGTATCAATTTCATTATCCCTCCTATCGCTTTTTCTTGCTTTCACTTTAATGAGTGTCATTTTCATGTTATATTCTCTTTGGCATGTGTCGCTTTCAATGTCATTCACATTTGCAAGTGTCATTTTCACGTTTTTTTACTGTTGCATGTATCTCTCTTAGTTGTTTTCTCTCTAATATGTGTCCCATATTTTCACATCACTAGAGTTAGTTTTGGCACACTCTTCTGCATTAGACAGTCTTACATATCATAAGAATATGTGCCAGACACATTCCTACAGCTTAGCGTACCTTTTGGTCACAGTCGACACTTTTGTTGTAACTTGTATTTTAAGTGTCACAATGGGTTGTCTCAACTATCACACTTACAAATAAGTGTCACTTTGTTGTCATTTCAAGGTGTGATGGTTGTTCGTGAGTCGTGTGTATTCTCTTACTCTGGATTCATTTCCCTCTCTTAATCTATTGATCCCACACTTACTATTTTGCAGATCTTCTTGGTCCTCCTTCCTAGTGCAAGTTGTGAAAACATTAACCCTCTTACCAGGTGATGATAACAACCTATTCGTGAGCTACATTGATGCAAATTTTCCCTAATACTTGTACACTAATTCATTATCAAGACCATCTCAAATCATTTCACATTCAGAGTCTTCTAAGCATGGTCACTGAACCCTTTTGGCTTGCACCAACTCACTACACTAAGTTTAGATCACTTCTTTCTTGCATATCGCACTTCTAGAAAAAGAGTGGCCCTGTGCAAAAGCAAATTGGGCCATACAAGGCCCTCCTCCCTTCACTATGCAATGAGAACCCTCATTAGGTTAAGTGACCTAACATTCAGTTGCCTCCCTTTGTGAACTGTGTAATTTCCTCTTCTAGTGAGCTTTTCTGGGAGCAGAGTGCATCTTTAGTGAACAGTCAACAATTGTTGAATAAAATTGCACCCAGAAAGTGCACTTTGAGAAAACAAGGCGCACTTTGGAAGAACAAGGACCCTTTGAGCGTGCTTTGGGAAAATAAGGACCCTTTTCCCCCTCAAAAGTGCACTTCAGGAAAACAATCCCTCATTGTCCCTTCAAAAGCGCATAGCACATTCTTAAGTAACAATGAGGCACCCTTTTCCATTGTCTCTACACCCTGCATTGTAATTGAGTCTCTCTAGTGCATAAAGCACTATCAAGCAACAACAGTCCCTCCTTGTCTCTTGTGACCACACCCTATGCCCAAGCAATCTCTCTCTCTCTCTCCCCCTGAGCATATGGCACACTTTTAGTAAATAATAAGGTCATCCCTTGCTCACTGTCTGGTTCAACTATGCTTTCATTCTCTCCTACTCCTTTGAGCCTAGCGCATGGCACAATTTTAGTCAACAAGCTCGTCACACTGTCCCTTGCACTTGCCCACTGTGTTGGACCTTGAAGAACTCCTCCTCATAGAACATGGCACATTCTTAGTGAATAGTGGTGCCTTTCTTAACGACTATTAAGCTCAACTGCGCTTTCCTCATCAAGCCCTTCCTTCTCAAGTCATTTCACAGGGATTCACAAGCAGCTTCTTACATGAGTAAGGTAGATCTAGGATAAATGATTTCAAGTCTGATTTTTCCTTGTCATGAGTGATTTTACTTCATAGGTGGACCTTCTCAGCACGACAAGGTGACTCTCAAGGAATATAGTAAGGAGAAGTAGAAAAAAAGCACTTGCAAAGAAGGAGCATAAAGAATAACAATCATGAAGACATGAAGCAACTCCTAAACCATGACAGAGTGAAAACATTGGGCGATAACTCATAAGGTCTTGATGTTGATCAAAGACCCTTTAGAGGGTGAAGATGAAGCATAGATTAAATATACCATCAATAATAAAATACAAAGCAACAAGAGAGTAGCTTGGCATTTCGACATAATCATGAAGTTCCATGTCACCATTGTCAAGTTGTGACTTGTACAAGTGTCAACATATTGTCACATGTGTCCATGTGTCTTGCCACATCATCATGTAGAATGTAATGATGTATATTCAAGGAAAAGGACAGAATGTAACGTGTGGAAGTCCAAGAGTCATATGTGGAATATGAAAAGTCGCATGAGGACAAATGAGTCAAATAGAAGTCCAAAAGTCACTTAGAAGTCCAAAGGTTTTATATAAGTTCAAAGGTCACACTAGAAGTCCAAGGGTCGTGATGGAAGCTCAAGATTCATGGGAATATGAAAGGTCATTCCTCTTATTATAAATACACCCCCATAACTCAAGAAAAAGGATTTTGTAGTCATATAATTTGGAGAGTTAGCCTTGGCTTCTTCAACTTGGCATAGAAGAAAAGATCATTATTTTGGAGAAGCAAGAAGTCACTTAATGCTCCACTATAGGAACTAGTGCCTCACCATTGTAATTGTGTACTTGGATCTTTCACCTAATAATTGAAGTTCATTGAACCAACATATTTTCATGCATGTATCGTGAATTATTTAAGACCATTCTTTGGATGTTTGTGGTATATGTTGGCATTCTTATGTACCAAAATAAATTGAGCTATTTTGGTGTCTTTGTGCTTATCTTGTTGAATGTGTGTTGTACTTGATTTCAATAATAATTGTTATCTTGTCAACTGATTTGCAGGTTAATCAATGAATAATTCCTTGCTCTTGTGTGCCTCTCTTAGGATAGTACTATTACTTTCTATCTAGAGACTCACTTTGGTCTCCCCTCTTTTGAAGACCTCCTTTTACACATTGCAATTGGTGTTTCATGGTGTCAACTTACTTGCTAATATCAAAGGTTATGTGTTAATATCTTATGTTACCCATTGCAACCAAGGCAAACCTTAAGTTATGGCAGTCGGGTCGATACAACGAACGGGGCTCCTACTCCAAACGGTGTGAGGTCTAATTAGGACTTCACAACGGAGAGATGCCCTATATGTTTGTGATATCCAGAACTGTCAACACCTAGGTAGGACCAGTGGACTAACAAGTAGCACTACTATCAAATATTAGAATTCATAATGTATTTCATGTGTCTTTATAAATATATATATATATATATATACACACACACACACACTTGATCCTACTCATATAATTGATTGGAATGTTGTATAGGTTGAACCGGAAGGAGAGTTCTAGGTTGAGCCTCTAAAAATTCTAGACCGGAGGGAAATTACACTCCAGAATTGAGCCATTGCCTAATTAAAAAATACAATGGAAACACTTTTGGCATGAGGAGGCCACCCATGAAATGGAAAATGAAATGATGGATGCTTTTCTAATGTTGTTCCAAAAAGAATGCAATCTAAAACACTAAGGATGGTGTCCCTTTTAAGGGAAGGGGAGATGTAATACCCTTGGACAAATTACTTCATGAGTTTTTCATATAATTATTGGTTGGAAAACTAAAAGAACTAATGACATTACATGCTAATGTAAATATTTATTTTAATTAATGAAAGAAGAAATTATTTTGATGTGTTAACACTCTTGAAAATATGTTAAATGTTGCCATGTGAGATTTAACTCCTAATTGTCAAGAGAATAGTTGGAAAACCAGTTGTGCCCAGAAGGGGGCATGAAAAAAAGAGGGAAAAATCCTCCTTTTTTCGTTATTCGTGAGATATTGGCAAAGACAAACCACCAAGAAGTTTTTCATGATTAGGGATATATGTCATGTGGTGGAAATATGTACAAAAATATTGTGGGACATAAAGACAGTTGCTTTTGCGACTAAGACCAGTGGGAGAGAAAGAGTGTTTTCGAACACAAAGGATTATTAATAAGCTACTAAAGCGTTCACGAGGTGAAATCTATTAAATATTTTTGAATTGTTTTCTTGATAAAAAGGAGTGGAGCTGGGGGGGAACCAGTTGTAAAAGCTAGTTCATGGTTGGAAGGAACATGAGAGCCTTTATCATATTTCCCGAAGGCTCTAGGTGAGTGTATAGATGTTATTAATATTATTATGTTGATTGGTTATTTCCTGAAAAATAATAATTTATGTAAAGTAAGTATTCATGTATTTGTTCTGAATAGGAGTAAGAAGGAAATAAATTCTTTTGTAGTTCTTGTGTTGTCCTATGGGTGTTAGAATAAGTAACTAAGTAAGTCTTATGAATATTTTTAAGTAAAGAATGATTGTAAAGGCATGTATGTGTGGACCAACATGTTGTGGGGAAGCAATAAGTACTAGAATTGAAGGCCTAATATGATAATGGATGGAAGACTTAAGACTAAAGGGCTCCCAAAAAATCACTATACAGGACATGCTATCAGAGAGGCTAGATATATTTTTAGAGCAAGCATAGCGGGAACTTGAATGTGCATTTGTTTTACATGCTTTAAAATTGATACATTGGTAGTGTAAATATTTAAAATTTAGACTAGGTTAATTTAAAAATATATATATGCCTAGGTTAGCCAAGCAGACTTTGTCAAGGATAGAACCCTGATACTTGGTCAAAACTAGGCAGCTGTGGACAATATTGATAATAGGGCATAAGAGGTTTTGGAGGTTTCTCTTGACAAGAATCCTTAGGCTAGTTCTAAAAACATATGCAAGAAAAAAAAGAACAGAGAATTTATATAATTATGTAATAGTTGATCCAATTATAAACTGTATAAAAAAGACAAATAAATGAAAAGCCATTCATATAAATAATTCAAAAACTGCTTACAAAACCCTAGTAATTATAAGAAAAATATTATCTACAACAGTAGAGCATAAGTGAGTGCTAAGTAGCGTGCAAACACTAATAAGTATAATTTTGTGGATGTTGTTGTACAAAGGAAGAAAAAGGTTCATGCATCAACATATGTTTTTTGAGAATAACAACATGTTTGTGGACTGGGTCTTCAAGATTGGGCATAAATAATGTACAAGAATAATAAAAGATGCATGCACCTGTTAATGTTACAAATAAACATAGCAAACCCAATTAAGGGTTCTTTCTTTTCTTTTAGCAAACAAAATCACAAAGTATAGTCTCAACCGAGTCAACAAAGGCACAATTTTTACACTCTACGCAAAAATGCATATGTGGAAGAGTAAAGAGGGTATAACCCTCATTTTCTTTAAAAATATATATATAAGCATTACAATTGATTGTTTACAACCCTGAGAACCTATTTAAATAAAAAATATTTAACATTTTAGATGAGTGTCTAAACCAAAAAGGGTGATTATGTCCATATAGGGTTTCTCTGTAGAAACTCTAGCAACCCTAGAAACCAAGATTCTTTCTAGTGAGTCGAAGTGTGCAATGGCTCCTTACACTTGTAAATATGAACAAGTAAATAAGCACCTGGATGGTCATGGTCGGACAAGGAAAACCATCGAAGTAGATGAATTATGGAATACCCAAAACGAAAACCTTTGTAAAAGATAAATAACCTGCGAGCTATGGGGAAAAACCATATTCAAATGTCTGAAACAAATTCTAGAAAAAAATCCAAAAAAGGAAAAAAGGAGAAATGTTAACTCTCTAGTCATATTAATTACCTAGAATAAAGGAATGAAGTCCTGGTTGTTGCCTTGTCATAGAATTACCACAACCATTAGCTAAATGTTGTACAAGAAACCATAAAAGTCGCTTAATAATTATGTCTGCTAGGATTTGTTGTAATATCAACTTACCCTAAAATAAAAACACTAAGAAATGATTGAAGAGTATTGTATGGCAAAACCGCACACAAAGAGAAATTGTCGTAATAATAAACCCATGAAGGGAAATCAAGGCTTAAACTATCACACAAGAGAAAATACATTTTATTTATTACAACCCTCAAGAATGTCATGGACAATCCAAAATACATAGCATGAAGATAAGTGAAGCATAAATACCATAAATATTAATAGGAGGGATCATTTCAAAGCGTCCACCAGCCACATTATATTATTGAAGGTGATACAATCGAGTAATGGAAACTTGGCATTCAAATTCATTAGAAAACTAAGAAAAACCCTAACTAATGGAAAAATAAATTACCATTGTTGATCAATCCAATACAATATTCATGTGGATTACAACATTTGGCTAGGGTTTTGTTCAACGACACAAAGCACATGAATACATAGCTTACCAAGCAACCACGAGAGTAAGAAATTCCATGTCAGTAGGCAATGCTAGTTTAGTATAGCTTTAAAGTCCATGGAGGGGAATTAAAACAACAATCATTAGTCTAGCAATTGAGGCAACATGAGTATAACCATATCATATAACATTGAGGTTGATGGATCAAATATAAGCAATGGCACCAAAGTATTAATATAAAGGTAATATGTTAGAGAAATTTACACTCATTTTGATAAGCGATGGGTGGATAGTAAACATCGTTATTATGAGATAAGATGGTCAAAAACATATTTAAGTGTATTCAAATATAATTACACCATGGTAGTGTGGTAAAGGTAGGAAACATTGTTTTAAATATATCTCAACCATGCAAACAAGAAAAGAAGATAATGAAACTCAAAGTATAAATTCCACCATCGTTTTTGTGACCATAGGAGTCAAGAACTAAGAACTATCTTGCAAGAGAGTATAGATTCTCTAGTACAATGAAAATAATGTAATATACTTACGACATTATTCAAGGAGAATTTATAAAAAACATGTTGTAGACACACAAAAATACATGTGTTAATACTATTATTAAAAAAATAAAATTGCACTGTATAACTCCATAGTAAATAGTGTGATATTATTTGTGAACTTTATGTAAAAACTAAGGGATATTACAAAAGTAGATGCTCGATTAGTCGTGGATCCATAAACAAATCTCGTAACAAAGTACTTAATAATGATATCATAATATAGGTACATGACTGTTAGGCCCCTATACTACTAGTGTAACCCCTTATTATTATTAGTACAACCCCCTTATTATATTGATGTACCCATGTAGTGCCCATATTGTTACTATTGTGCCCCATAGAAGCCCACTATTGTTATTATTGTGCCCTTACATTATTATTGTTATGTAGGCTATGATTATATAATGACCCCTTAGACTCCTATATATAGAAAGGAGGTCTTTTCATTTGTATCATCCAAGAATTGTTCATTTATGTAATGTAAAAGGAGGTTGCCCCCTCGAAGATGCTGGATTATAAGGGGTTGATCTATCTTTTCTATCTTTTCTTGAGCTGGTTTCATAACATTGACTAACCTTATCCATACTCTTTATGATAGGTGAATAGGGATGTTTAAAAAAAAGTTACAATGTATGCCTGATTTCCCATCAATGAAGATTTCATTAACAAAGTAGAGGTAAATTTGATGTATGTGGCATAGAATCAAAAAGAACTTGTATGTAGATAAGGGGTGTTATCTTAATGAGAAGAGCTAGCATGTATCGTGTGACCAGTATGGCAAGTCCTTCACTATTAATGCACACAACAATAAACACATGCTTTCTTTCGTAAGTGCCCATTAAGACAAGAGACTAATTAGTTCAAATAAGGAAGTATGCATTTCTCTCTCCACAGATAGAATCAACAAAGATGTAAAAAATATAGATAATAAAAATTGGTAGAAGATGTGGTTCTCAAAAAGGCCAAGTTGAACAAAAGGAGTGAATCAAAATTTTAGTTGACAGTAAGCCCAAGTGGAATTCTTGAGAGAAAGTTGAGGAAAATATTCCCCATCTCCTTCGATAAAATATTTTTGGGACCAAAAGCCTCCCAAAATTAAGAGGGATTATCCAAAATGGATCAACACATAATTTTCGTCCTTTTTGGTACTTCATGGGGTGAATAATTATAGTTGTGGACTCGTCAAGGCAATTTTCAAGACCAGTCCTAACTTGGTCAACAAGGCAAAAGAAAGGCTTGTTAATGGCTCAAAATATGTAGTTTTTTTGGATTGAAAGAAGAATTTCTTGATTTAGAAGATAAATCCATGGGGCAATACACATCAATATTTTGAAAAACTAGCTATTATACATTGGAAGAAAAAAAAAGAGTATGCATGGAGAAGTTATGGCATTCAAAAGTTGACTTGCCAATTTGAGCACCATAATATCCAATACATGACATTAGTGTTGAGAAGTCATGTTGCTTGCATATTAGGGTTGATTTCTCTTTCATGATAAATACTTGTGAGTGTTTTGTTGTCATTTTATTATTATGTTATGTTTCTCTTCATCAAGAAATTATCAAAATGTATGTTAAGATCACAAAGGAACAAAAGAACATAAGATGTAGGCTCTCTAAGCGAGGACCAAAATCCCACAAGGGGGAAATCCATAAAACCTATTCTTATAGAATTAGATAAAAGTGAGATATCCAAGACCCAGGACCAAAACCAAAATAGCCACATAGACCCAAGTCAACCCTCCAACTTCTGTAAGGCTTGCATCATCATGGTAAAACATGTCTTTGAAGCTTGCATCAATATACACCTCTGAAGCTCATATTAACCACAATAGATATATTTTAGAAAACTTACATCAATCATTGAGGAAACGCCATAGGAAACTCATATCAATCACTGAAGATAAGCCACAATAAATCTGCATCAATTGCGAGAGGTAAGCCACATGAAACTCGCATCAATTGTAGAAGGTAAGTCACAGAAATTCACATCTTTTCTAGATATCATACCACAAAAAACTTGCTTATAATCCTTTCAAACTTTCCATAGAACATTAACAAACTTTCTTACCCAAAATGAATGAGAACAAGTGCTAATATATAGTTATTTGTCTATGTGAAGGGTCATTTCCTTTGGGCAGGGGGATTTGTCCATCCGGAGGGCCGACTTAGTCTTGTGGGGATAATTTGACTATTTTGACTTAACAAAAAACTATTTATTTTTCTTACAAAGTGTCCAGAAGAACTTTAATTCAATTACATTTTTCTTCATGACTCAAATGACCCTAAGAACATGGAGCACATGCTTTGACTAGGAAAATAATATTTTTTTTCTTCCTTTTTCTTTTGGATGAAATATAAATTTATATAAAGACAATTATGAAGACTAAACCTAGTTACTTTTCCAACACCTAGTTCTCATTAGTCACACATGTGGAGCTAGTCACATTGGCACTTCCAAGAATATTCTAGATTATTCCCAAACCCTCGCCTTAATTGATAGTTGGGCCTTGAAAAATCCCTATCCCAAACTTTAATGATTACGATGACATTTTACAAATGGAGTTGTCTTTAAAGAGACTTTTTGGAGGCTTCTCCGGTGGGTTTTTCTGGTTAAAATATGGCAGCAATTTATTGAAATCCCAAGTTTGATAGCTAATTTCTGCACAATCAAAGCATCCCAGGGGTTTTTCAGGGTGCTGAATCCAAATATGCAGTTAAAAAACCATTTTAAATAATACAAATCAAGATTTAACCTCAATTTTTTCAGCCGGATTCCGTCACCGCAATCTCCAAAAAGTCGCACTAAAGACAACTCCTTTTACAAATAGAACAATGAGGGAAGGAAGGAGATCCATTATTATTGTATTAATTTCCCATTCCATGGTTGAGAAGTGCAAGAGAGTGAAATATCCAAGACATTGAAGCAAGCAAGCACCCTGTCACAACTTATCACATGCCATAATGTCTATTTTAATTATACTGAGCCATTCTTTCTTTGTATGTTGCATTATAAATATGATAAATAAAGGAGCAATAAAAAATCCTTATTCCTTCCACATTTTTTCAGGGTACATTTTATATTTATTGTTTTTATGGTGAGGTAATTTTAGTGTCATAATGAAATTTTTTCATTCCTTTCAACATTTTTAAGTGATATCTTTTGAATAATACAATCTAAAAAGAAATATGCAATGTGAGATGGATTATTTTTTTATTTTTATTTTTCCAAAGAAAAAATCATAACTTTCATTAAGGATGAAAATTACATGACTAATGGCACCAACCTTTTTTTAGATCTCCAATAGCGAACCTAAGGTTTTTTGAAACCCTAGTTCCTCTTCTTTGTACTTTAGTGCATACACGTGATTATGGGATTTTAAGATGTTTTTTATTCGTGTGGATTTCATAGATGGAGGGTCCTGGCTTGGATTGGTCACTCTTGTTGGTATTTCATTTTATTGACATTCCTGTGGAGTGTTGTTTTATGGTGGTGGGTTATTCGTGGGTCAAGTGGTATTTAATATTTTTTTCTTTTGGCATCCATTGTCTTCGTACTGAAATTTTCTCTAAGGTTACTAGTTATTACCCTGTTATGTTGGGGTTTTCGCTAGTCCAGTTTTTCTTCGGTTGGTTGGCTTTTTGCTTCGCGTTGATTTTGGTGGTCTGGTGATAGTATTTTTGTGTTGTTTGTTTGTTGAGGTAGCAGTTACTTGTGGTAATTATCGTCGACATAGATCTTGTGGATTATGGCTCGGTTACTTTGTATAAGGGGTCGATTTTCACTAGCCCCAGGGTTTTCACGAGCGATAGGGAGAGTAGCTAGTCCTAATATGTTAGTTTGGAGAGGGGTTTTCCAGCTAACCTATGGTATGGCATGGCCAAAATACCACCTTCTGATTGGGGTTCCACTTTCCTCCCCCGGTTGTTTATCATTTACTACGTCGGGCTTTTCCCAAGTAAATTATCTTATAGTAATCATGACTTTTGGCAGTTTTACGGGAGGTTTCTCTACTCTAATTCAACCATCTATGGGGTTTGGGCCTCCAACTTTCTCGAGGGATTTTTCGGAGAAGTTTCCATAAATGAGGAACCCTCTTCTGACATATAGTAGGGGGTTCACATCCTTATTGGCATGTTCTAGAGGTGGTGTCCTTCTTGGTTCTATAGAGGACTTTTTGAATGCACTTGTTAACCCTGTACATACCCAGGGGACGTGTAGTTACCTTAGAGGGTCCTCATGTTCGGGTTGCAGGAATACAGACGGAGTTTGGGTCGACCCAGGTTGGTTGCGAAGCGAATGGTGAGGGTCTGAACCTTCAAAGTCCTGGGATTCAAAGGAAGGTATGCTCACAACGTAACAAATTTAGGTTATTAAAGAGGGAAACAACTTCAACTCCATATAATCTATGTCTGGGAAACGACGTCGAGATGGTGAAAGTTGCAGACCTAAAAAAAAAAAAAAAAAAAAAACTTTGGTTGGGTGTGCCTAGGGGCCAAATTCAGTAAGGAGTTCGTTATTGTTTGGCATGACTAATTCCTTTGTGTAAGGGTTTCTAAATGTTTGTACATTTACATGTTGGTGAAAGGAATGGTTTCAACTTAATTTCAAATCCCATGAAGTGGCTTCTCAGGTTGCATCTACATTTTGGTCTATCGACTTCACTCTTATTATCTTCAAATTTTGGGCATCAATTTTCGATGTGAGCACGAAACGGTGTTATGTGGTTCCTATTTTGGTTCACTTGTCGAGACTACAAACTCATATGTGGAACCCTCAGAGCTTTACTAACCTATGGAATAGCATTGGTTTTTTCCTAGAAGTTGATTATTCTTTTGAGGAAATAAGGGATTTGTTGGTGTTGCGCATCCTAGTTTGCGTGGACCTACGTAAGAAATTACACAAGGCAATTAACATTGGTCTAGAGGTGGAATGTCTACAACTACTTGACTATGAAGGGTGGCCTTTCAAGTGCAGAAGGTGTCACAAGTATGGTCACTTAGTTCAAAATTGCAATCTACGTTTTTGTCATATGGGGGCCTGCCTCCAGCACAAAAGAAGCAAAGGGTGTTGACCCAAGAGTTAATGGGTGAGGACAGTTCATTGGCAGAGAGTTTGGATGGAGATCCATAGGTGTCGTTGGGCCCTATAGCGCTGAGTGAAATTTTCACTGATCCACTAGTCTCTAATTCTGCTATCTCAGAGGTGGCCACTACCTCTTATGCCCATGTATTAGCAAAGTCTCTGACTACTTTGGGTACTACTACTTCTGTCACCACTGTATCTTTTCTTGCATTCACTTTATATGCTCTTGGAATGGATGTTATTGTTTCCCTCTTGGGTTGTGGAGTGAATGGGTCATTGAAGTCGGTCACAATTGTTTCTTCTGTCAAATTGATATGTATAATTCCCTTTCTTTCCTCTGATTATACTTCGCCTAAGTCTTGTATTTCATCTGGCTTCTTTGGGCTCTTTAATGGAAAATATATTCTTCATAATCTTCAATCTATATTAATAATTTCCATGATTGAGGGATTCTCGGGGGGGTTGATCATTTTCCTATTTTTGTGTCAAACTCTAGAGGGTGGGGGCAGAAATCTAATATTTCAAAGGAAAAAGACAAATCTTGTGAGAAGATGGTCACAAACCATCAAACATCTATTGATGGGGATTTTTCCACCCCCCTCCCATATTTACCCACTTTAACTGGCATGTCGGGATAAACATGAGTTGAGGGATACTATGACATGACCGAACCTCCTAAGTACAATTAAAGAAGTGGATCCGACAAACTATAACTTTATTGGGCTTCCTCAAGAGCTACATGACACTCAAGAGCTAAACAACCACTCCAAAGGCTCAAAACCTCAGTTGGATTGATTTTTGAGTGACCTGGCCCCACAACCGAATGAATGACAAGGCTTGTATGCAGTTATAAGCCTCCAATAACATGCATAAGCATGTAAGGGTGTGGTTATAGCCCAAAACTTCTAGTTTAGAGAGTGTGATCCCCGATTCTGAACCACAATTTCAGGCTAGCCTCCAGGCCACTGCCCAGAACTCAATGAAACTTCCTAGAATGATAAATAGCATTAGTACAAAGCCATTCATATAAAACTTGATCAAGGACTTGACCTAACCAGACCTAACAATGACAGTCATTTCGTAAAACATATGATGAACATGTAATCTACAAGTCATGAATGCATATCTAAAAATAGGGGTTTGATACTTATCTGAGAATCACCAAGAAGGTATAACACTCTCTCATAATAGTTGCAATAACATTTTTTAGATCATGCATTCATTAATCATTCATCAACTAATCAAAACATGTCAAGCGTCATAGCTAGAACTTGTTATAGAACCATGCTTATAACCAACATATAACCAAAATGATAACCATGATAGAAAAACGATCAAAGCCACATAATAACAAGTACAAGTACTCATAAGCTACAATAGGAAAATATCTCTTATTAACTTATGTAAAAGCCAACCAAGTCAGGGACTTCCATGTACCACCCAACCATAGATTGAGTTAAACCAAATCTTTCTTCTAGCCAATCACCCACGTGCCATATTCCAAGCATGAATGTGGGAACTCAAGACATAAACAACCAAGAATTCCCAAAGATTAAACTACCTCCACCCTCATGCTCCCATGATCTCACAAAAATTGTTCAAGACATCACATAAGCAAACCAATACATAAACAACCAGGGCTTCTCAGAGGTTAAACCATCTCCACCCCCAACCCTTGGGAATTTTCCTGAGACCACCTCACCTAGTTCCAAAAACTTCTGGCAATCTAAATCTCAACGAATAAAAGGACCCCATCACACCATGGTTATCCATAAATGGTGAGGCAAGGTTAAAACCAATTTCACACCCGGGAAAACCCATGTCAATGACAACAAGATAACCAAATACACAAATGCATGTACCATGCATTCACAAACCAACTAGGAAATCACATATGCAACCTGTTACATGCAAGTCTTCATGTTGAATCTACTTGATCCAACCTTCCTTGCTTGTCATTTTCTTTCCTTGTCCTTTTTGTTCCTTCCTTTCTCCAATTCTAGAGTGCTCCAAGAATGCTCTAAGTGTTCAATAATATGAGAGAATAAAGAGAGAGCTCCAAAACTAAATTGACAAAATCTTAACCAGCCAAAAGGTAAACTAACAAAAGTTGTGAACTGATCCTCCGAATCCTTTTTATCATTGTGGCCTCTGCTTTCTTCATTTTCCTCTATTTTCCCTTCAGTTTCCTCTATTGAAAATTTGTGACCCTTCATCTCCCTTTTCTCCTATTTTCCAATATTTTGATAAATTAAATTCCTACTAATGTCTCTTTGCCTTTTCATTTTCCTTAGCCATAATAAACCGAAAGTGACACCCACTAGGATGTTTTTCCCAACACTCAACTTGGAATACATGTCCCTTTACCTTGGTCTTACTTTGCCTTTGTTAACTTTATTACATGAACTTTAAAGTGGGGATGATACAAACCCCTCCCTCCTTGGAGGAACAATTTCCTCGGTGTTCTATGACACCTATAACTAGAAAAAACAATGAAAACCAAAAAATAATATGCGTGGAGCTTTATAACTTAGCTCGATGTAGTATTTATAATGAACAACCTGCTAAAAATCAAAACCAAAATGACAAAATGAAAACCATACTACTTATTGGAGGTTTATAACACAACTAATTGTCGTATTTACAATAACAACCATACATAAATGTGTACATATACCAAAACTCCTTTGCCTCAACTGGAAAATAATGAAGGATACATAGCTTGCATATGATCAACTATCTCCCATGTTACTTCATCAAGCCCAGAGTGCTTCCCCGATTGTGTAGTTCCAAAGCATGAGTTGTTTCTGTTGTAATATGCACTAGGGTTCCAGTTATAATTCTCCTTTTGGATCCACCTACACTGCAGTCTATTCAATCACATGATTAACATCCTTCACATAGCTTTTACATAATGAAAAATGGAAAACATCATGGACTTTCATTGTCAGACGCAATGCAAGTTTGTAAGGCACTGGTCCAATCCTTCCAAGGATCTCAAAAGGCCCGCAATACTAAGGGGCCAACTTGGTACATGATCCAATCCTCAAGGAGCTCTTCTTGGGCTTAATGCACAAGTACACATGCTCCCCAAACTGAAACTCCTTAAATACCATTTGTTGATCTACATAAATCTTTTGTCTATCATGTAATGCCTTTAGATTCTTCTCGATAACCTACATTTCCTATTCCATCTTTGCCAACATGTCTGATCCAATCAGTACCATGTTCACTGGATCACTCCAGCTGATAGGAGTATTATAACTCTGCCCATCAAGTGACTCAAATGGACTCATCTTCAGTTACTCGTAATACCCATTGTTGTAAGAAAACTCAACTAGTGGAAGATACTCCTCCCACCTCCTTTGTTGATGCATAACATACATCCTTAGCATATCTTCCATAATGTTGTTGACCCTCTTTGTTTGTCCATATATTTGCGGATTATAAGTTGTACTGAAGGCAAACTTTGTCCCCAAAATTGCAAACAACTCCTTACAAAACTTAGAAGTGAACTTGGCATATATGTCGTATACAATCTTCTTAATAATAGCATGCAATCTCATTACCTCCCTGATGAAGGCCTGAGCTACCTCACTAGTTGAATTTGTAGACTTCACTCAGATGAAGTGAGCTACCTTGGTCAATCTATCAACCACAACCATGATGGAATCATATTGACTAGATGTCTTCAGTAAACCTCTGATGGAATCCATGGAAATGACCTTCCATTTCCATTCTAAAATTGGAATCAGCTGCAATAAACAACCTAGATGCTTAAACTCTGCTTTTACCTGCTAACAATATAGACATCTTGCGATGAACTCAACCAATTCCTTCTTTGTATTCGGCCAATAATAAAAATTCTTCACTGCTATCAAAGTCTTCTGATATCCCAGGTGACCTGAATATGGCTTGACATGAAATTCCCTCAACATAAGCTTCTTGAGCTCGTTGTCATTCAACACATAGATCTTGTCCCTAAATCTGATCAAACCATCTGTCCTGAGATAATAATCCACATCTTGATCACTTGTACCCTGCTTATGTAATCTATGCTTAAGTTGTTGGTACCTGTCATCTTGTTGTCCTGCCTGTAAGATCTGATCTTGTAAATTTGTCCCATATGAACTCATAGTTTCTATGTGATTTACCTGAACCCTTCTACTAAGAGCATTTGCAACCTTGTTCTCCTTATCCTTGATGTACTTGATCTTGAAGCCGAACTCACTAAGTGTAGCCATCCATCTAGCTTTTATGGCATTCAGATTAGGTTGGTCAAACAAGTATCTCATCCCACTGAGATCACTCATCAAAACAAAATCCTACCAAGAAGATATTGCCTCCACATCTTCAATGCACGAATGATTGTTGCCAACTCAAGATCGTCAATCACATAATTTTACTTGTGCTCATTCAGTTTCCTTGACTCATAGCATACCACATGTCCCTCCTGGATCAGGACTCCACAAAGTCCTATCTTGCAAACATTTGTACACACTACAAACTCTTTATATGGATCTGCAGTCTTTAGAATTGGAGCATTTGTAAGTAATTGCTTCAAATGATAAAAACTAGCTACACATTCCTTCGTCCATTCAAATTTCTTTCCCTTCCTCTACAAATATGTAATAGGATAGGCAATCTGGGAGAAGTTCTTGATGAACCCCCTATAATAGCCTTCTAACCCCATGGATGATCTGACCTCATCCACATTCCTAAGAGTTGCCCATTTAATGATAGTTCTGATCTTTGTCGAATCTACTATTATGCCTTCCTCAGAAACAACATGTTCCAAGTAATTTAATTTTGTCTTAAAGAAACTGCATTTACTAAGCTTGGATTAAAACTAATTCTCTCTTAGCAATCTCAATACTACTGCTAAGTGTTTGGCATGCTCTTCCTCATTCTTAGAATATATCAATATATCATCAATGAATACAATCACAAACTTGTCCAGATAAGGATGCAACACACTATTCATCAAACACATGAAAGTAGTTGGAGCATTAGTCAAACCAAAGGAACCACAACAAACTCATAATGCCCATACCTGGTCTAGAAAGCAATCTTGTAGATGTCCTTTTCTTTGATGCGTACCCGTTGATATTCTCATCTCAAATCAATCTTCAGGAACATTATTTCTCGCTTCAACTGATCAAACAAGTCATCGATCCTCGACAATGGATACTTGCTCTTCATCATCACCTTGTTCAATGCATGTAATCTATACACAACCTCAGAGTACCATCCTTCTTCTCCAAAAACAACACTAGTGTGCCCCAAGGAAACATACTTGGCCTAATGTGTCCCTTGTCAAGCATTTCCTTCAAATGCAACTTCAATTCAACTAAATCTGGAGTGCCCATCCTATAAGGTTCCTTTGATGTTGGTGTTTTTCCCGGTACCAACTCAATAGAAAATTCCACTTCCCAGTGGGGAGGAAAATCTGAAATCTCTTATGGAAATACATCCTGAAACTGCTACAAAATCAAGTACCTCTTCAAGGCTTTTGCATCCTCAATATCCTTACCTTTATCACAGGAAACATGCACTACAAATAATACACACCCTTTCATGCAAATGTGCTTAGCGTGCATATTTGTAACCATTCTTACCAACATAGGATTCTTTACCCTGCAAGATTCTCTTTTGTCCATCATCATCCAAACACTCAATATCCTTCTCATAATAATCCACCTTATTCCTGTGAAGGTACAACCAATCCATTCCCATAAGCATCTTGTATGATCCCAATGGAATCACATTTAGATGTGCTGGTGTAGGCATATTGTTCAGCTCAAATGCATAAGCTTTTACCCAACGATGAACTCTTTTCTTAGTACCTGTAACCAACTGCACCAACCAAGACTCTACATGCACTTATTTTCTCAAAACATGCTTATCCACTAGGTAAATATTAGCATAACTATAATTAGATCTAGGGTCAATCAAAATAGAAACAACTCGATCACAAAGCTTACCTTCCATATCAATAATGGATTCCTGGTGATCTGGCAGCTTGTTATCAAATGCTGCATAGATCCAAGGAATGCTCTATCCAACATCCCCAATTGTTTGCACTTCCTGAGCACTATAGATGTGAGGCCTACCACCCTGATACAATGGGAAATCCTTCTTGCGATGATCCTTGCCACATATCTAACACTGCAAAGGCCCACTACCTTTATTTTTTTTCTCTCGAGGCTGCGACCCATGTCCCTTCTCAACTGCATTAAACTTCTTGTAAGGAGCAACATTTTCCTTCTCACCTGCATCTTGAGGTATTCCCCACTTTGGTGGCCACTTTCCTTTAGTTTTATCATTCCACTTCCAACCTTTCTTAGACTTGGTCTTATGCTTTGGTTGCTCATATCAGTGCTTCAACTTTCCAATGACTTCCTCTAGGAACCAAGGCTCATCGTACTCAATCTGATCCTTAAATGATAATGGAAATCCAATAATAAATCTCTGAACTTTTGTCTTATCATCCTTAAGATACGGCACATGCCTCAAAAACTCCAAGAACTTAGTCATGTACTCCTCATTTGTCATAGATCACATCTTCAACTCATATAACTCCTTACCATCACAATATCTCTCTGACAAATACTTATTCCTAAAATCTCTTGAATTCATGCCAACTCAACTCCTATGCCCCGATGTCTCTGACATGTTTCACATCTTCCCACCAGATGCCTGCTTTCTCTTTGAGACTAAAAATAGCTATCATGGCCTTCATGTTCTTTGTATAGTGATGCAACTCAAAGAACTTCTTCATTCCAAGAAACCATGCTATTTCATCCTCTAGTTTCTTCAGCTCTCCATCGAATGTAGGTAGCTTGTCTTTCTTGAACTCGTTTGGAAAGTATCCCTTCTCACTCCTCATGTAAGGATGATAACGATGATGACCATGATACCTATATGAACTAGAATTATAATAGAACCCACATCCACCACCTATCCTATCAAGTGTATACAAAAATTTGCCATCTCTTACTGTGTCATCCCTATCTCGCCTGTGCCACCATGAGACCTACCACCATATGCCCCGTTAGTCCTATCCTAACTTATCTGTGGTTGCCCCTATCTTTACAAGTCTGAAAAAATCTGAAGGATAACTGCATTTACCTCTGCTTGTTTTTCCTGTGCCCTTGCAAGTCTTTCTTGTGACTAAATGATTATGTCATTATTAGCTTTGCAACTTTTGATTGTTGCCTTTATAATTCTCAAGGTGTCTTCTATGTCAGTAGAGTACCCATCTCTTGGTTGCTCATTTGATCTGTAAGGAGAGTATCATGAACTATAACCCAGCATTATGTTAGTCATCTATTATCTTCTTCTTCCTGCAAGCATACCATGTCAGATAAACAAAATATAAACATAATCAACATACCTCAGTGAAGTTCAAGGGAGGCTATCTCGTCTACACAATCAATCCAGATTAGCACGACACATGTATATACATAATGATATCAATATATTTACATCATGCATGATAACAGTAACTACATACAATTATCTTGTGCATGAAAACCATAACCATGACAACACAAGACTATAACATTGAACATATACATGTTAACCATAGTCACTACCATTCATACATAACAACTGCATAAACACAGACACCCATGCATGGAAATAATTTTTACCATGGGGTCTAGTGTTTCAACCTCACTCTCATACCAATCTGTAAACACCCCTCCCACAATTAACCACTTTAACTGGCTTGTCAGGGTAAACATAAGTCGAGGGCTACTATTGCATAACCTAACTTCCTATGAAAAGTCAAGGAAGGGAAATCGACAAAATAGAACTTTACTTACCTTATTCAGGAGCTACAAGACACCTAGGAGCTAAAAAACCACTCAAAATGCGCAAACCCTATGCTAGATTATTTTTTTATTGACCTGGGCCCACAACTGCATGCATGACAAGGCCTCCATGCTGTTACAGGCATTCAACTACATGAATAAGCTTGTAAGGGTGCAGTTATAGCCCAAAACTTCCAGTTCAGAGGATGCGGTCCTAGATTCTGAGCCACCATTTCAGGCTAGCCTCCAGAACACTGCCCATAACTCAATGAAACTTCCCAAAATGATAAATAACATCAAAACAAATCCATTCATATAAAATTTGATAAAGGACTTGACCTAACCAAGACAAAACATGACAATATTTCGTCAAGCATATGATGAACATGTAATCTACAGGTCATGAATGCATACTTGAACATAGGGGTCCGATACTTATCCGAGAATCACCAATAAGGTCTTATGCCCTCTCATAATAATTTCAATAATATTTGTTAGCTCATGAATTCATCAACCATTAATCAACTAATCAAAACATATAAAGAGTCATAGCTAGAACCTGTTATGGAATCATGCTTATAACCAACATATAACAAGAATGATAACCATGATAGAACATCCATCAAAGCCACATAATAACAAGTACAAGTAATCATAAGATACAATAGGAAAATAAATCTTTTTAATTTATGCAAAATCCAACCAGGTGAGGGATTTCCATGTACCACCTGACCATAGATTGAGCTAAACCAAATATTTCTTTCAGCCAACCACCCTCATGCCATATTCCAAGCATGAATGTGGGAACTCAAGACATAAACAACCAGGGCTTCCCAGAGACTAAACCACCTCCACCCTCATGCTCTCGCGATCTCACTAAAACTAGTGAAGAGATCACATAAGAAAACCAAAACATAAACAACTAGGGCTTCCTGGAGATTAAACCACCTCCACCCTCAGGCTACATCGATCTCACCAAAACCGGTCAAGAGCTTACTAAGCCTAAAATAAGCTTAGATGCCTCAAAATTTCTTCATCGCTACCTTGAGGAATTTACCTATCTCCACCCACCTGTATAGGGATTACTGAAGATTAAACCACCTCTGCCCCCAACCCTTGGGAGTTTTCCTGGGACCACCTTGCCCGGTTCCAAAACCTTCCAAAAATCTAAAGCTCAACTAAATAAAATAACCACATCACACCATTGTTATTTGGAAATGGCAAGCCAAGGCTGAAACCACTGTCACACCTAGCAAAACCCATGCGAATGACAGCAAGAGAACAAAATACATAAATGCATGTACCATGCATTCACAAACGAGCTAGGAAATCACACATGCAACCTGTTACCTACAAGTATTCTTGTTGAAGCTATTTGATCCAACCTTCCTTGCTTGTCCTTTACTTTCCTTGTCCTTCCTTTGCCTTCCTTTCTCCAATGCTAGAGTGCTTCAATAATGCTCTAAGTGTGCAATAGTATGAGAAAATAGAGAAAGAGCTCCAAAACTAAAAAAAAGGCTTAACCAACCAAGAGCTAAACTGACAAAAGCTGTGAACTAATCCTCATAAGACTTTTATCATTTGAGGCCTTTCTCTTCTTCATTTTCCTCTACTTTTCCTTCAATTTTCCTCTATTGCAAATATGTGATCCTTCATCTCCCTTTTCTCCTATTTTCCTTTATTTTCATAAATAGAATGCCAAATAATGCCTCTTTTCCAATTTCCTTAGCCATAATAAACTGAAAGTGACACCCACTAGGATGTTTTGCCTAACATTCAGCTTGGAATACGTGTCCCATGACCTTGGTCTTATTTTGCCTTCATTAAACTTTATTACATGAACTTTAACCCGATGATCTAAAAATGAGATCTTAAATCAATATTAAGGTATTATAGACTCATGTGCATGAATGCCTATATTACTTAGTGCAATAGATCGAAAAGATTGCGAATAATATAGACAATGAGCAGTTAAAAAACATAACAGACACACACATCAACACATAAAATAATCAAGGAGTTCACCAGACTTGCTGGCCACATCTCCTGGTCCAGCTTTCAGTGTCGATCCCTATATTAAGTCTTTAAGAATAAATTATTACAAGGGTGAGCTCAAAACAAAGTCTCAACCAACAATGACATCAAAGAGGGATCTGCGCGAAAACCTCGAGTCTAAAAGAGTGCACAGACTCTCCTTTGTCAAGTTCATTTATTCAATCTACCTCAATCTGACTGACTAACTGTCTTTCTATGGTTATCTTCCACTGACCTCTCCTTCTGTGCTGCCATTTAATGGCTTTTAAGCCTATCGGTGTTGTTAGTTTGCATTCCTTTTCAGGCTTTCTAGCTCTCGGCCATTGTCCGTTCAAATCCCTATTGAGCGTTAAACAATCATTGCAAAAAGCTCTAAGGTATGGTGGCCACCTGTTTTCAAACGGAAATACTTGTGTGGTGAAAAACCCCAAATAATTGCTTCTCTGTTTACACAAGAAAAACTCTAAAATAGAGGAATCGAACGGCTGTTATGCCTCGTTCGTTATCAGTCCTTTGGCATCCCACACCATAGATCTGTTCTCATCCGATAGTTCACATCCATCCCGATCATCCAACCTACTCGTGCATTCTACACTGTTGATCTGCGACCATTTGATCTGACTGATGATGTGCATTTCGCATGACTTACTTGTGCAGAGATCACCCACTCGAAAAAGCGGTTTTTTCTCTCTCTTTGCTGCGTTCTATGTGTCGTTCAGTGTATGGGATCGAGCGAAGCCCATCTAATACCACTTACCACCTAAAGCCTGCCCAAAATACCATTTACCACGAAACTTAAATAACATAAGTCCGTGTTTATAAACCTTTCGGGTCCACCATTCTATCACAATATCTCCATATGCCATGTCTCCTTTGTATTTTGGTTTTATAACGGAAATACACCAATACACACAAAAAGCCCGACAAACACTTTTATATCAGAACTCAAATTTTGTAGCGCCGCATTGATAAACCCTTTCAAGTCTGCCATGATCATTATCACAAATCGCGCGGGCTATGGGTCTTCGCCCCTTTGTATTGTTGTGATGCAATATATCACAATCACATATCGCATGGTCTTCAGGCCTTTAGTAAGTCCTCCCTTTGGAAATTTGCGATGCGATATTGTATTCTCAGCCATTGATCTGCGCACTCGATCAACAGTCCATGTTGTATCGCTGGGTCGTAGTCACATTTCCCATAAGGCTGCCTTCGATACACCTCGCCAATGCGATATCGCCGAACCCTCCAATGCGATCCGCCGATTTGATCTGGACCGTTGATTGGTCTGATTTGAAAGCTCTAATTCAATGATACTTCAACCTTCGCTTTACTCTGTTTTCCACCATTCCTCATGGTTTTTCTCTACGATAGTGTTTTCCAATAGTTTTAAAGACTTAGACTTAGAGGTTTTAGGATCCATTTTGGATCATGCCCTCCCATTGAAAAGATTTTGGACCACCAAAAGTTGGTTTTTTTTTAGGCATTGATCAAGTGAGGATACAGCTCCCTCACTTATTTAACTTCTATCCGTCATGCTTTGCTTAGATTTGAACCTTTGAGCCCTACTCTCAGGTACTCAACATCCTCTCGATGCATAGTTCTCACCTTCCTGTCTAAAACGGTGTCTTCCTGTAACTCATTGAGATATTCAGGCAACAAATCCTCAATAGAAGGAAACTGACTTTGCTCTTCAGGATCTTCAATAATTGAAGGTTCATACAATCTCAAGTTTTCTGCATTAACAACTGAGTAGATCTGCATATAAGTTGGTAAATCAAAGTGAAAAGCATTTTCACCAATTTTATCAAGTATCTTGAAAGGTCCATACCTTTTTGGTTTTAGCTTCTTACGTTCACCCTGCATTCTGTCTTTGCTGATGTACAACTAGACTTGATTACCAACTTGAAAACTATGCTCAACTCGATGATTGTCATGTCTTGCCTTGTACTTGGCTTGACTTATTTCCAGTTGTTCCTGTACTGCTTGGTGAATTTCCTGGATTTGTTCAATGAACTTCGTTGCTTTTCCACATCACTGTGTCCATCAACTACTATGTCTTTACCAAAGACAAAATCCAAGGGAGACTTGTTATAAACCAAACAAGTCTCAAAGAGATCTCTGAGTAGAAGATGCTTGGCACGATTGTAGCATGTGTACATAGCAAATGCCATCCCAAAGCTGTGATGCTTGCTGCAATAGCTATGAGCACTGGATCAATGTCCTATTGACCACTATATCTGAGCATCTATTTGTGGAGAATTTTGGGCCTCTTCTTCAACATGGTGTCCATCACCCACATAAACTTGACCAAACTCCCAATAAATCGATAATATTGATCAGATATAATAGAAGTGGTAACCCAAAATGAACCATACATTCTGAAGAACAACTTTGCTATTTGTTCAGTTGTAACGCTTGTTACAAGGTATCAAAAACACATACTGAACCTATCCATAATAACATACAAATAATCATGACTTTCCTAGATTTTGGCAACGCCCACAAAGTCCATGAATCACTTCCAAGGACGAGAAGGATGGAGTGGAGTGTACAAGCCTAATTTTCTATTACCAAGGCTGGGCTTTAGCACACATAGTACACCTTTGATATATTAGAAACTGCCTCATGCATTCTTGGCAATAAAGAACCTTTGCAAATGGTGAAACTATTACTTACCCAAAAGACCCTAATATTAGAGAAGTATTGCTTCTCAGATTAGCCTAACTTTTTTAGTTTGTGGAATGCATAACTTTCCCAAATTATATAAGAGTTGGTCCTTTACATAATAATCCAATTCTTCTACTTGCTTGCCATGACTTAAAGTTGCATATACATCTTTAAAATCTACATCTTGAGCATATTATTCAATGTAACTTTCATGCATCACTGAGTTATGCTTAAGTATAGTAGATGCATTTATGATTGGTCTTGATAACATATCGGCAACCTTATTGTGTATGCCTTTCTTATATCTAATGAAAAGATGAAATTGTTGTAGAAAACCCATCCACCTATAATGTCTTGATTGTTTCAATTTAGTTTGTGAGTGTAAATATTGAAGTGGTTGGTGATCTGTATGTATGATTGTTTCTTTACCCATTAGGTAATGTTTCCACTGTTTCACACTTTATACTAATGCATACAATTCTTTATCATATGTGGGATAATTAACTACTACATAAGTAAATGTCTCAGAATGATAGCATATGGGTTTTCCGTGTTTCAATAACACTACTCCCATGGCATAATCACTGGCATCTGTCTCAATCTCAAATGGATGTTGAAGATCTGGCAGTGCTAGTATAGGTGATGTACTAATTTTCTCTTTTAAGGTGTCGAAGGCTTTCTGTTGTTTGCCTCCCCACTGAAACACCTGTGTCAATCCTGTTAAAGCATGTAATGGAGCTGCAATCAAAGAAAAGTTAGCAATAAACTTTCTCCAATATTGTGTTGCCCCTAGGAAACTCCTAACTTTTGTAGCAGATTTGGGTTTAGGCCAGTTCACAATGGCTTCAACCTTAGAGGGATCTATCTTCAATTCACCACCCATACAATATGACCCAAATAGTTTATAGATGTTCTTCCAAATTCACATTTTGACAGTTTTACATAGAGATTTTCTCTTTTTAAAACATCTAAAGTCTGATTTACATGCTTCACATGGTCTTCCCATGTCTTACTAAAAAAAAGAATGTCATCTAAATAAAGAATTACAAAGTCATCAATAAATGGTCTAAGTACACCATTCATGACTCTCATAAATGTAGCAAGAGCATTAGTTAAGCCAAAATGCATAACCAACCATTCATAAAGTCCTTGCTTTGTCTTGAAAGCAGTCTTCCATGCATCTTGTTCTGTAACTCTGACTTGATGATAACCACTTCGCAAGTCTAACTTAGAAAAGTAAATTGCTTCTTTCAATTGATCTAATCAGTCATCAATACGAGGAAGTAACGATTCTTGATCATTATTTTATTTAGTGCTTTATAATTTGTTAGCACCTAAATTCGCCTTAGGCTGAAGGAAGGCAAAATTCAGGGTAACCACAAACCACGCTCAGTCTAGTAGCTAGCCCTACCAGAGCAGGAGAGGGCTCTCTCTGAGTCACACTCAGTGAATAAGTGAATGAAAAGGCTTGAGATGACTTACAACAAACTATTTATCTGAGGCTAGTAAGTGATTATGGATATAAGAAGCGATTTTTATGAATGACTATGTTTCTGGGATGGTATGGGACCAATGGACCTCAATGAACAGAGAACTTAATACAAAGGCACAAATTACTTCGTGAGGAAAGATAGGCGGAAAGCCTAGAAATTTAGTTTAAGATAGTGTGGAATGGAGAGATTGATTAAGAGGGTGAAAAGGGCATGGACAACATGAATCCTTTTCAATAGAAGAATGAACACTGAACATGAAATTTTCCCACAGCCAGAGCAATAAAATTGAATTATGCCTTAGCTAACTTAGAAAATTTCACTGGAAATGACTATGAAAAGAGCTATGAAACATAACTAGATACATATGAAACATAACAGACACATTTGCTACACTTACAACCACATGAATCTCATGAAACAGAGCCACTGCCTTTTATTAATCCTCTGTAAAAAATATACAATGCAGAAGCAGAGTTTCTTTCCCACAGTCTCCCAGAAGTTACAAGCCAACCAACCCTTTTAAAATGGTTTGCATACAATATATAGAATGTGCCATGAAGAGATAGAATGCCCAAGGGTTGGGGAGTTACTCGAATCATTACAAAATGAAGGTGGAGAGCCAAACAACAGCGACAGGTGCAACGCCACAAACATGACAAATGGCTTGGGTGGCCCTTTGCCTTCCTTTTCCACTTGGATAACTGACCATCTAGAGTGAAAATACTTATAAAACCACCTTAGGTGCCGAAAAACTGAAGTGCATATGAGTGGGCCCACTTACAAAAAGTCAGGAAGCGAAATTTCGCGAAATGGAGGCATTCTGGCCCTTTTTCCTATATGCACCGCGCCCCTTTCCTGTATGCGTCGCGCCACTTTGAGGTCATTTTTAAGGCACTTTCCAGAGTCTAAAATTTTCCCAAGTGTGCTCGTTGGAAAGCCTGTCCTGTCTACTTTCCAACCCAAGTGGAATTTTTGAATTTGGAGCTCATTTGCCCCTCCAAATCTTCATTCTCCCAAGACTGCTTCCTGTGTGTCAAAATAGGGGTAGTGAGGCCATTTTTTAGTGTTTTTTGCCCTTTTGGTGGCCAAGATCTTCTCCAAATTTCTTGCTCCATGTACTAGTAGTCATGATTTTGCATGCTGAATCCAAAAATACAAACCATTTCTCATTTGGAGCTCCCAATCTTACGCGTCGCGTTTTTTCCAGAAGACTTTTGGAGGCCTTCCCGGTGTCAAAATTGGGCGCAAAATAGCTCGTTGGAAAGGTTTTTGAGTATAATTTCCAACCCAACTAGAATTTTTGAATTTGGAGTTCCATTTGCACTGTCAAAAATCAAATCTCCCAAGACTGGTCAAAATGTGCCAAATGAGGCTGCCTCAAGGAAGCGTGCTATTGCAGTCAACTTTTGAATGCCTTCCTCAACCCCAAATTGAGCTTATGATAGCTCATTGGAAATATAATTGTCTCTAGTTATCATTTGGATCATCAAGAAAGTAATTTGGCCAACCAAGATAGGAGAAAACTTGATGTTCCCAAGGTCACTCCAGAGGTGCATCAATTCTCCCGAGGCAATTGTATTTTTGACATTTCTTCAAAACCTTGACACCTGCGTAAAAAGTGAAGGAGGTTTTTCTTCCTTGGTCTATTTTTGAGAAAAAACTCTCTCAGTTTTTCCAAATTCATATTTCCTTTCTCAGAAACATCATTTGAGTGAAACCTACCCCGATGTGGGGAACAAGAGATTTGTCGAAATGAAGCGAAATGAAGGGGATAGGGAGCTTCTAAATTGTTGAGGAAATTCTGGGAAGTATGGAGGGATGTTAGGAAGTAGGGGAAAGTGGAATCTCAGAAATTGAGTGAGGGGAAGGGGTCCAAAAAGGCAAAACACAGGCCCAACCTAGAAAATTGCCAGGTTGTAGCTAGAAACTAGGGTTTGTGCAAAAATGAGGATTTTGGGGAATCTGAGTGTTGGGAAGTGTATGATATGGTACTTTAAGGATAGGGGAAGGTGTATGAACATCAGGAAACAAGTTTTGCCATTGATTTGACCATCCAAGAGAAATTGCCTTCAAAACCCTAGAGAGGGAAATGAACTTGCCAAGGCACAACTGAAGCATGAACAATATGTAAAATGACTCATTAGACACTGAAATGATAATGACAAACCTATGAATGATGATAGACTCAGCTAAATGATGACATAGACCGCCATTTGGACAACTTTAGGAGTGAAAGCAAACCCTAGACCTAATGCCTAGTGACCAAATTTTGCTTGAAGACTCACTGAAATGACAAAATTTGACCTTGACACCTTAAAATCACTTGTGTAAGAGCATGTTTGATCATTGTAGGAAGGATGCAAAGACTGAAACTAACATAATCAATGCACATTCTCCACGAACCACCTTTCTTTCTCACCAGCACGATTGGAGATCCACATGGTGATGTGCTTGGTCATATAAACCCTTTATCGAGAAACTCTTGTACCTACTTCTTTATCTCTGCATTCTCTAAAGCTGACAACCTGTACATTTTAATGTTAGGTAATGGAGTATCTTGATGCAAACAAATATCATGTACTATTTCTCGCTTGAGTGACAGACCTTTTGGTTCTTGAAATAGAACATCATACTCTGAAACAAAGTTAACTAAATCAGCTTTTTGTTTAGAATCACAGCCTTCAAATGCATTGGATTTTTCAGAATCCTTTGCCTGTACAACCATTAGTAAAAATTGCTTACTTGAATTCACAATTCTTTTCATCTGTCCTGAATATATGAGAGAATAGTTACCCTTGAGTTTATGAGCTCTTACAATAGTGAGTTGATACTTATTTTTAGCTCTATAGAAAATAGCTTTCCTATTATACAAATACGGACTTCCCAAAACAATACCACATATATCCAATGGAACTATATCTAACTCAACCTCATCTACAAATGTTGATCCAATAGCAAACCTAAGTTTACACTATCTCGTTACTTGTCGCTTTGTTTTATCACACACCTAACCTAATGGATATGGCTTCTCATGAGGTTTTTGCTTGTAATCTCAGCTTCTTTTCAATTGTTTCAGAAATAATTTACTTGTGATCCACTATCAAAAAAAGTATCAATATTATTATGCTTGGAAATCACTCTAATACACAAAATCTCATTTCTTTCCCTCTCATTCCTTTCATTATCAACATATTGTGTAGAATTATTTGTGGATGCTTCAGAATCTTTACCTTTAATACCTGTGGCTGTAATTGTTGCTTCATCGCCTGAATATAATCCCAAGTCCTGCTGAATAGTAGTAGCATTATTTTTCTTCCTTCCACTGAACTTCTTAGGTCTCCGTTCTGGATGCAAAAGCCAGCAGTGTGCCTCATCGTGTCCTTCTTTCTTGTAATGAGTGCACAAAGGTTTATCCTTCTGTACAGTGTTTGCTTTCCTCTCCTTCCATTTCAGTTTCTTCTTTTCCTTACTCTTGCTTACAGAATATTTAGATGATCCCCCAAACTTTGGGTTTACATTCTTACCTCTAGCTTCTAGATGTGTTGCCTGAACTAATACATCATCTAAGCTAGTGGGATTAAACATGAGAATAATATGCTTTAAATAGCTATGAAGACCACCTATATACTTTAATAAAGTCTCAGGTGAATCTAATGATATACCTAGAGTTAAAGCTCTCTTCTGAATTCTTGAGTATAACTTTGTACACTTTGACCCTTCAACTGACGAAGAGTTTTCCAACTCATCATTGCCTGCTACATGTAAGCTAAAGAATAGAATTACTTTTTGATAGCATAAACAAATTCATCCCAGGTATAAATGATTTTACCATGTTTTTGCATATCAGCTTGAGTCTTACCGTCCCACCACACTAGTGTAGTTCCTCCAAGTCGAAGGCTAGCTAGCTGAATATTCTTCCTTTCTGAATCAACATTCTATACCCTGCAATATACATCAATTTGTCTTATCCAATTATCTAGCTTTTCTACATTGAGTTCTCCATCATAAATTGGCAAATCAAACTTCACATCTAATTTGATTAAGGAAGTTTTCTTCTTCTTCTTAGAAGAGCTAGAAGATGATGAGGATGATGGAGGAGATGGTGGAGGAGACATTTCCCCTTTCCCTTTGCCTTCTAGAGGGGCAACTAGAAAAGGTTCCTCTGTTCCTTTGTCTGATTTGGGTGTTGAAGTGCTTTCACCTCAACTCTTCTTAAATTCTAGATACATCTCTTCCACCATGGCTCGGATTGTCATAAAAATTTCTATAAATTGAGATTCTGATCCTAATGGAGCTTCTTCTGCCATTCTCCTCTGAGAATAGACTCTTCCAATCTCTGGATTAGCCTCAACAAGTTCTCCTTCTCCTAATCTGAGCTTTAATCTAGTTAACATTCAAAATCCAGCACAAGCTTATCTAACCTTAACAAAACCAAATGCTCTGATACCACTTGATCTATTTAAGGTATTATAAACTCATGTGCAGGAATGCCTATATTACTTAGTGAAACAAATCGAAAAGATTGCAAATAATATAGACAATGAGCAATTAGAAAACATAACCGACACACACATCAACATAGAAATAATCAAGGAGTTCACCAGACTTCATGGCTACGTCTCCTGGTCCAGCTTTCAGTGTAGACCCCTATATTAAGTCTTTAAGAACATATTATTACAAGGGTGAGCTCAAAACAGAGTCTCAACCAACAGTGGCATCAAAGACGGATCTGCTCGAAAACCTCGAGTCTAAAAGAGTGCACAGACTCTTCCTCTATCATGTTCCTTTATTCAATCTACCTCAATCTGACTGACTAACTGTCTTTCTGTGGTTGTCTTCCACTGACCTCTCCTTCTGTGCTACCATGAATGGCTTGTAAGCCTATCAACGATGTTGGTTTGCATTCCTTTTCGGGCTCTCTGGCTCCTGGTCGTTGTCTGTTCAAATCCTTATTGAGCGTTAAACTATCATTGCAAAACGCTCTAAGGTATGGTGGCCACTTGTTTTCAAACGGAAAGACTAGCGCAGTGAAAAACCCCAAAGAATTGCTTCTTTGTTTACATAGCAAAAACTCTAAAACAGAGGAATCAGAAGGTTGTTATGCCTTGTTTGTTATCGGTCCTTTGGCATCCCACACCGTAGATCTGTTCTCATTTGACGGTTCACATCCATCTTGATCATCTAACCTGCTCATGCATTCTGCACCGTTGATCTACGACCATTTGATCTGACAGCTGATGTGCATTTCGCATGAATTACTTGCATGAAGATCACTTGCCTGAAAAAGAGGTTTTCTCTCTCCTAACTATGTGCTACGTGTCGATCAGTGTATGGGATCGGGCGGAGCCCGTCCAATACCACTTACTACCTGAAGCCCGCCCGAAATACCATTTACCACGAAACTTAAATAACATAAGGCCATGTTTATAAACCTTTCGGGTCTGCCATTCTATCGCAATATTGCCATTTGCCATGTCTCCTTTGTATTTTGATTTTATAACGGAAATACACCAATACAAACACTTTTATATCAGAACTCAAATTTTATAGAGACACATTTATAAACCCTTTCGGGTCCGCCTTGATCGTTGTCGCAAATCTCACGGGGTATGGGTCTCTGCCCCTTTGTATTGTTGCGATGTGATATATCACAATCGCATATCGTATGGCCTTCGGGCCTTCGATAAGTCCTCCCTTTGGAAATTTGCGATGTGATATTGTAATCTTGGCCGTTGATTTGCGCACTCGATCAACGGCCCACATTGTGTCACTGGGTCGCAGTCGCAGTCGCATTTCCCATAAGGTTGCCTCCGATACACCCCGCCGATGCGATATCGCCGAACCCTCCGATGTGATCTGCCGGTTTGATCTAGACCGTTGATCGGTCCGATCTGAGGGCTCTGATTCAACGATACTTCAACCTTCGCTTTACTCTGTTTTCCGCCATTCTTCATGGTTTTTCTTTGTGATAGTGTTTTCCGATAGTTTTAAAGACTTAGACTTAGAGGTTTTAGGATCCGTTTTGGATCACTCGAGGTTGTTACAGGAGCACTGAGAGCATTATCCCCCCTTCAAGGTGTTCACAAATTAAATTCCTCTCTTTCAACTGTAGGGATTTGGCAAGTGATCCTAAAAAACTTGCACGGAGACGTTTATTTAAGGTCGAGTTGCCAGATGTTATTTTTCTCTAGGAAACATTGGGTTAGGGTCTTTTAGTATCCACCTTCCCTAAATCTATTTTTCCATCTTAGCAGTTTTATTGTGGATGATGCTCAGGGTTGTTCAGGAGGGTTAGCAGTGGGTTGAGACTCATGAAGTTTCATATGGAAAAATTCTGGAGTTTTTTCTCATGGATTGGGAGTGGTGGGGTTCTTATTGGAACTAAACATTTCTATCACTCTCATAAATATTTGTGGTCCACATGAGGATTAGGTTGCATATTGGGATGATTTCTTCAACAAATATTTCTTCACTTGGGATAACCTACTTATGGGCAGTGATCTAAATTTTTCTATTGGTGAGGTGGAGTCTTGGGGAGCTCATGCAAGGGATAACCCCTTGTCTGACTATTTTTTAAATAAGTTCTCCTAAAAAAACTTCCTTGATTTGGCCCCAAGATGTATCTCGCCAACCTGGAGGAACATGCAGTTGGTGGATGATTATGTGGCTAAGTGTTTGTACAACTCCTAATTGCAATTCCCTTGATTATGTGTTTTCCACTGTTACTGTAGCGAGTGGGGTCTGAGCAGTTATTTTCTCATCTCCCTATCATATTTGAGTTATAGGACAATACACATAAACATGTTATTCCTTTCAAAATGAATTGTCGATGGATCTAGGTTCCCATTTTCTGTTAACTTTTCTGAGAAACCTAGTGTCCATACTCTACAAGTACTAGTCAGTCTCCAACAACTCATTTTAAACAAAACCTGAAATCCATCAAATAAGTGGAAAATTATTGGGATGCAAATCTTAGGAGGGGGGATGATACATATATGATTGAGATTGAACAACAATTTGAGCTTTACTCTTTTGATTTGGGAGATAGAGATCCTACACAAGCCTCTAAGGATCATTATTTTTAGTCTTGTTGTAACAACCCTAGTTAAAATTCCATGTAAAAATATATAAGACCACGGTCATGGGACACGTATTCCAAGTTTAATGGTGGGAAAAACATCCTAGTGGGTGTTCATTGGTTTATTGTGGCTAAGGAAATTGGAAAAGGCAATGGCAAAGGGATTTGTCAAAGGCAATGCCAAAGGCTTTGGAAAGGAAAAATGGCATTTTTTGGCATTTATTTATGAAAATAATGGAAATTAGGAGAAAAGGAAGGTGAAAGGTCACATGTTGCATGTGAGGAGGAAATTGAAGGAAAATGATGGTGAAGAAATAGAGGCCTCATTAATAAAAAGGCTTATGAGGATCACTAGGCAAGCTTGGTTAGTGTAGACTTTTGTCAATTTAGTTTTGAAGCTCTCTCTCTATTCTCTCTCTCTCATACTCTTAGACACTTAGAGTTTCTTGAAGAACACTTGGAGGAGTTTGGCATACTTGGAGTTTTGGAGAAATAATGTAAAGGAAGAGCAGGAAAGTGCAAGAGGACATCGAGATCATCAGCTACAACCTGTTTTGTTTGCAGGTACCGAGTTGCATGTATGTTTTCCTCATTGGTTTTAGCATGCATGGCACATGCATGTGGTTTATTGGTCATGATCTACCATTGGCATGTAAGATTGTCTGGATTGATAGTGGATTTGCCTAGCCTTGCCATTTCCTAGATAACCATGGTTTTGTGGGTTCTATTAGCGCTTGAGATTTCACCTCAGGCTGAGAAAGGCAAACCTTCAAGGCAACATCAAACCATTTCACCTCGTAGCTAGCCCTACGGGGTATGAGAAGGCTCTCTCCGGTCAATCTCATTAAATTTTCAATGGGAAGAGATGACCAATCAAGGTAACACAGATATTAGGCTAGTAAACTGATTTGAAAGTTGATTTGGGGTTTTTTTGGGGTTTTTTGGTGGCTAGTTGAGGATCTGCAATTTAGGGTGCGGGGATTGAGCTCAGTTTTTGCAGGTGGGTCTTTGGGGCAAGGTAGGAGTTTGTGCTGATGCTTTTAGTTGAGATGGATGATCAAGGAGGAAAGAGGAGAAGCTAAAGAGGGCAAACAATGACTTTGAATCCTCTTTAGACAGTGGAAAACATAAACATTAAACAAATTTGAAAGCTGAGCATGACATGCATGAATTCAAACTTTATCACTTCATTTGGTTAATAAGCTGCAGTAAAGAAAGATATGGAACACATAAACACACTTACAATTACAATAAGAGAACACACCATCAACACAAGAGTCCACAAGAATCCCAATGATGTCTGCAAAACCCTGGTCTTCCTTTTCCTCAAATTGCAGAGATACAAGTGAAATATACAATAGGG
>APFE030074310.1:56975-79455 GCA_000404065.3 Pinus taeda
AGTTTATATGCTATATTTTATAACTCAGCACGTCCATCTTATCGCAGGTTGTAAAGGTTTTTATTGATATATCAAAATCCCTTCATATATATTTTATTTACGCAGTTTTATATGTATTTCTATTATAGAAGATTATAATAGAAAGGCCAGAATTGAATATATATATATATTATATATATAATATAAATATATAATATAATATATAGATATATGTTATGGTTAATGAGCCCTGCGTGTCTATGAGACGTACAAAAAGGCAGATTTTAAGCTAAAAGGCAGAATTTTGGGTGGATGAAAAGGGGTAAGTGGTTTCTAGTGGAACTCACCAGATTCCACTTATTGTTCAACAAGCAGCAACCAGGTGGAGAGAGGAAACCGCCCATTTTGGGTGGGTATTCTCTGGGCTTATGTCCCACTCGAAACCTTTATAGACTATCTGATCTGAAAAGCACAGATATATGGTGGGATGTATCGGCAGAAAGGTATACCTTGAAAATTGTGCGGAGCTCATATTGAAAGCAGAAAAAGCATGTTTTATAATATATTTCATTATAAAAGGTTTACAATAAAAAATCGCAGATATAAATGATTTACGCATAAGTCCAACACTTCCATAGTTATGCGGCCTAAGGGTGCATAAGTTAAGTTTTACAGTGATTATCAGCCGATTGCGATTTGCGATGGAAGTCAACAGAGTGCTGAACGAGTGGATTTGACAGGTTTATAAAGTAGGATTAACTCTTTTGAGTTTCGTATTAATCAAAGATTTGTGTTAGTTTCACTGTGTAAAGTGGAAAATCAGGGTTAGAGTCGAAGCTAAAGAGAAAGACAATCCAGTATGTTTCTTTGCATTTTGGCCAATCAGAATGCCCATGTAAGCCCAAGATTACACAAACTAAATGTATTTCATTACGGCTAAAATGAATTAAGCATCATTAGGGAATTTATAGAGGAATTCGGAAGCGGTTCAATAGAGCAAGCCAACAGTTATCATCCCCTTCTAAATCCAGTTATGTTTTTGTTATTTCATGTTCTTTGAGGTGTCTTTTACCCTCTGTAAAATTTTGTAATAGTTTTTACTTCATATAGTTAGAAAAGCAGTTAGATAATTTGGGCAGTTTTAGAAATAAACAACTATTCCACAATTTATAAAAAGATGAAAATTTAATAAGAAAGGATTGGAATTTTGGAGAACCTGAAGACTAGGCCACTGTATTCCTAATATCATCGTTAATTAATGAAAGAATCAGAAGTTTCCATGAGTTGTTGCATATAATTTTGTAAGCTTCTTTGTCATGTGTCATGCTATGTTTTCTTCTTTTCAAGTATAGTAATGAAGTTACGGGTCTTTATTTGCTTACGTAGATAAAGTTAAAATTCCTTAAAAGAGCACTCCTTTAATTGAAGTCCTCATTTCCTTTCTAAGTTATAGATAATAGTTTCTGTGAAAGACCAACATATTGTCTATGATTCAGTTCTCATTATCATAGTTCCTCTAAGTTACAGATAGTAGTTTCTATGAAAGATCAACATATTATCTTTAACTTCTCCTTCAAACTTTCTTTATTCATCATTTATATCTAGCAACAAATGGCATTTTGAGATGTTTTGGTTATACATGTATTAAGAGTTAAAGACCAAGTTTTCTAGGTCGTTCATTTGGAACACAACAAACAATAAGTGAGAGTAAATAATATTTATTAATGTCTTAAGCACAATTTCCCCATAGCCAGGAAATTGGTTTCTTAAGGAATAACACCACGCATGGATGATTTGATGGATTGTTTGAGTGGGTCAAAGTATTTTACTAAAATTGATTTGAAGAGTGGATATCATCAAATAAGAATTAGAGAAGGAGATGAATGGAAGATGGAATTTAAAACAAACAATGGTTTGTATGAGTGGTTAGTGATGCCTTTTGGACTCACTAATGCACCCAACACATTCATGAGATTGATGATTGAGGTCTTGAGGGAATATGCAGGAAAGATTTTTATTGTTTATCTTGATGATATTCTAGCTTTTAGTAGAAGCAATGAAGAACAATTGGAGCATCTTAAGTTGGTTTTAAGAACTCTGCAGAAAGAGAAACTACTGATAAATTTGAAGAAGTGTAGTTTCATGAAAGAAGAATTAATTTACTTGGGATTTGTAGTTTCTCAAGAAGGTTTGAAAATGGATCCAGAGAAATTCCAAGCGATTTGAAATTGGCCTATTTTAAGGAACATATTTGAGGTAAGAAGCTTTCATGGTCTTGCAAGTTTTTATAGGAAATTTATCAGAGGTTTTAGTCAAATTTGTGCACCAATTCTTGAAATAATCAAGGAGACTAATCATCTGTTCAAGTGGACAAAAGCAGTAGACATAAATTTTAAGTCGCTGAAGAATAAAATAAAAAATAAACTAGTTTTAGCTTTACCTGATTTTGAAAAAGTATTTCAAGTTGAAACAAATTATAGTGGAGTTGCAATTGGAACAGTTTTGAGTCAAGAACTGAGACCAATAGCATACTTTAGTGAGAAACTAAATGAAGCTAAGAAGAAGTAATCTTCTTATGATAAAGAATTTTATGTTATTGTGCAAGCTTTAAAAAAATGGAGACATTATTTGCTACCGAAGGAGTTTATATTGTATTATGATAATCATGCATTACAGTTCAAAAAAAAACCAACCAAAATTGAACCAGAAACATGCCAAGTGGGTAGAGTTTCTATGGAGCTTTACTTTGCGATCAAACATACTAGTGGTAAGTTGAACAAGGTTGTTGATTCTTTGAGCAGGGTAAATTTCATTGTGCAAGAATTAAGAGTTGGTATTGTAGGATTTGAAGAAATGGTTGATATGTATAAAGATGATACAGATTTCAAAGATATTTATGTAGTTGTACAAAATCCAATAGTTCATAAAAGGAGTTAGTGGTTATATTATCTTATCCAAGGAGTTTTACTATTTAAAGGTAACAAATTGTGTATTCCCAAATGTTCTATGAGGGAAAACATAATTAAGGAGAAACACAGTGGAGGACTATCTGGTCACTTTGGACAAGACAAAACCTTTGCTCAGGTAAATGATTTTTTCTATTGGCCAAACATGCCAACTGATGTTAAGATATTTGTTGAGAGGTGCAGGATATGTCAACATGATAACGAGAAAAGCCAAAATACAGGATTGTACCAGCCATTGCCACTACCAGACCGACCATGGGATGCAGTTAGTATGGATTTTGTTTTGGGGTTACATAGAACTCAAAGGGGAATGATTCCATTTATGTTGTGGTAGATAGATTTTCCAAGATGGCACATTTCATTGCATCTAAGGAGACTAGTGATGCAACACATATTGCTAATTTGTTTTTTTTTTTTTTTTTTTTTCAGAAGTTTTAAGGTTACATGGATTGCCTATAAGTATTATGTCTGATAAGGATACAAAGTTTGTTAATAATTTCTGGAGAACCCTTTGGAAGAAACTAGGTGCTAACCTTAGTTTCAATTTAGCATACCATCCTCAAACAAATGGATGGACAAAAGTGGTAATCAGAAGCTTGGGGAACAAATTGATAAGTTTAGTGTATCAAAATCCTAAGAAGTGGGATTTAGCACTTGCTCAGGCAGAGTTTGCTTATAATGACATTCCAAACGGAAGTAATGGAATGAGTCCATTTCATATTGTTTTGGAAAGAATCCAAGAGGTGTGTATGAGCTTAGAAATTTGGGTAAACGGGAGACAAGAAGTGCAAAAGTTGAAGAGTTTGCAGAGTAGATGCAGAGATTATAAGAAGATGTCAAAGGCAGATTGCAGGAAAGCAGTGGAAAATACAAACGAAGAGCTGATATGAAGTGAAGAGAAAAAGAATTCCAAGTGGGGATTTAGTGGTGGTATACTTGAGAAAAGAAAGATTTCCTAATAAGACTTACAATAAACTAAAGATGAAAAAGATAGGGCCATGTCAAATTGTAAGAAAGTTTTCAGCTAATGCTTATGAAATTGAATTGCCAGAAGGAATTAGAATATCACCTATCTTCAATGTTGCAGATTTGTATCCATACAAAGAGATAGAGACAGAGCTACAGAAGGAAGCTATAGAAGATGAAGTTAAAACTTTGAATAGGGAAGAACAAATGCCAAAGATAGTCAAGAAAGAGGTGGAAGCTATTTTGGAGAAAAGAGTATCCAAAAGAACCAAAGGACATGTTTATTTTCAGTATCTAGTCAAATGGAAAGGACAGCCAGTGGAGGATGTTAGTTGGTTGATAGCTACAGAGTTACAGAAGTATGGAGTAAACCCTGAAATTCTGAGGGATGATTCTTTTCTTCGCCGGGATTTTGATGCAAGAGCATCTAGACTTAGCTAGCAATGTGATTGTTTGTTCACATGTTGTGGCTAAATGAGTTGAATTTCATTGACCTGAGTGGTTAAAAGTCAGTTTTATTAGAGAGGGTTGGATCTCTCAAAAATGATCTTTACTTCATTATTGTAATAATTAGAAAACTGTATTATTTGTAGACTAAGGGATAAGTTGTTAGCATAGCTGTGTAACAGAGCTTAAGAATAGAGATTTAATTGTTAGATTGATTAAAATAGAGATCAAGTTGTTAATGCAATGAGAATAGGATTTGACTAATAAAAGAGAAAATAATGTAATGGAGAAGGATTAGCTGAGATGATAGGGATTTTAGTGAGTAAGTGAGAGTTTGAGTGATAGATAGGGTTTGAGGTTGTGACAGAGGTCAAATAAAATTGGTGTAATTGAGCCGAGAGGGTCAAGACCCTATAATTCCTATTTTATTGAATAAATTGATTAAGTGTGCAATTGTGTGTTAATTCTAGTGCAGAAGTTCATTTGTATTTATGTATCGGTGTTATGGACCCTAAACAGTTATTTCCTCTATTTTAATGTTTTAATTATAAATCTCAGCATTTATGTGTTTTATCGTTAATCGCGATCATTTAGCATTAAAGGTTAATATTGGGATTAAGTGCTAAACCTTCCTTAAGCACTTTATTAAAGTTTTGATTTAAAGCACATGGGATGTATTTGATGAGTGGGAAGCAGTATATCACGTGCTCAAAAGGTGGTAAGTGGTAATATTCCAAGTCTGCGCAATTAGCCTTAGCGCTTAACATGTAGCAGATAGAGGAGAGAGAAAAAAACTTTTCTCTCATGCCTCCGAAGTGATAATGACCGTGCTAGAGTCTACGCGAGATCACGCGATGACTGTTGGATCGGACGAAGTAGATTGATGGTGGAAAATTAACGAGCCGGTTGGCGATCAAGGAAAGTGGTAGCCGTGAGATCTGGAAGGAGAAGATCAATGGTCCAAAGTGAAGTGCTTGTTAAAAGGTAAATTTAAAGTGGGCCTGACGGTGTTTGGTGAGAAAAGCAGGAACCCCAAGGGAAAAAGGTCACGCACAGAATTCGATTAAACGTAGCTGATTGGTTATAAACTTAACCATTAGTTTATTTTTTGACTACCACCTTATTTCGTCAACCTCCTACGTCAAATATGAACGTTGAAGCTTGATAAAGCCTGATTCTGAAGAAATAATTTACATCTGAGTAATATTATGAATTATGCTTATGTTATGTTATGTCGCTTAATAATATTTTTTCTGTGGAAGAATCTATAAATGCTGCGTGAATCTACTAAATCTATCATATTTATGCATGACTTAAGTAATTATCTTTCACAAAGATAAATGTTAAATTTGTGGTTATTTAAGATGAATTGGGTAGATCAGCATGAAGGCAGATCTAGGGTTATTAATGAGTGCACAGAATTAGATAGAATGCTTCCTTAAAGTCTATAAACCTTGATTGCAGCCTTTGCGAAGGTTTGGAAGATGTTTTCTTAGAGTTGCAGTAGCGAGACCTAGAAGGATACCGAAATGCATGGAGGAAGATCTAAGCTATAAGAGCTTAATACCACTTATCACACTGTCTCTGGATGTAGAAACCTAGTTCTAGCATCCTCCAATACCGCTTCGGGTGAGACTTTAGCTTGCACTATGTAGGTTGTTGACGAAAAGGCCAACAGTTAGGGTTTTGTTGGTTGGCACAAACAATTCTAAACATGGGTCAGGCCCCCTTAAGCCAACAAATGGTTCCATTACCGGGACCTGGATCTATCTAAGAGATGTGTGATAAATGGTTTTCTACGAAGAAAAAGATTGACAAGTGGATTTATCAAAATGTTCACGTGTTCATGGCTCAAGAGAATAGGAGCCCTAAATTTTCCAAGGAGCAATGGTTGTAGAAATGTTTATACAGAGACGAGACCGACACGTTCTTATGTTTCTTCCATGAAGAGATATACAAGTGGTTATCTAAATTGGCTGATAGTCGAGGGATGTGGAAGCTTAACGGTCCTCCAGTGTGGATTCCTGAGCTGGTGTGACATCTGGAAGAATCAGAAAGAAATATTGTGTGGCACATGGATCACTGGATTGATTTCACATTGGGAATCTTTGTGAATTATTTCGTGATCGACAGAAATTTCAGCTACAACGAAGCAGAACAATGACTCTTTAAAGGACCGTGAGGTAAGTATCTAAAATCATTAAGGACTGGGATTAAAATGCTATTATGTGAAAGAGGGTTATGCAGTTACATTGATGTTTGGGGCTACACGAAGCAGGAGGTTCTTTAGAATAAATGGAGGATCCAACCCAGAATATAGTTCGCTCATTGAACCCCCTTAAATCGACGACGAAGGGATGGTGCTGACTACGCACGAAGTGTAGTTTAGTTAATTATGCAGGGTATTTCGAGGATACCTCATCCATCCACTCCACCTCCACCTCCACCTCTGCCTCATTCACCTACACCTTCACCCCCCCAACTTCCATTTCCACCATTCAACATGGCGAACGCAATGAAGATGTCAATTTTTAAAGGAACAGGGAGCGAAGATCCCAGAGAGTTTTGGTTTATCGTAGGGGTTGTTTGGACAACATAATAGATCATAGATGATAATATTAAGAAAATACAATTGGTTACAGCCTTACAGGATCACACATTAACATGGTATATCAAGTATTGTACTGATAACCCCACCACAACGTTGGCAGATACCCAACTAGCTCTAAACTGGGAGTTTAGTAAGCCTAAGTCAAAGGGACAGTCGGTAATTGAATTTAAGGAAATCCGACAGAAGATAAATGAGACACCTTGGGACTTTGATCATAGGTTGAAGAGCCTGATCAGGAAAGACAATATGGTTATCACATATTCCCAACATCGTGATTGGTTTATAGTGTCGCTCTTGCCACATTTAAGAGTACCTCTGTCACAACAAAAGATAGCAATGCAAGCGGAATCCTTGGAGATCACAATGAGGCTAGATGCTTCACCCATACAGGATACAAATCTTTGGGTGCAATAGATTCATTCACAGCTGGAAAGCCTACACTTGGAGTTGCAAAGCTTGAAGAAAGGAAAGGAAGCTTAGCCAGAGGTGTGCACTGAGGTCTGGTGTTTGAAGTGTAAGAGCCATGGACATGATAAGGATCATTGCCTAGTCTATAAGAACTATATTATAGGGGGAGGGCCTGTTCCCCTGAAACCAGAGAATAATGTTGGGATGAGCATTAGAGCTGTACTATGGTTATTATCTGTCAGGTTACAAGACAACATGCTACTAATAACTGCCATTTATTGTAAAAATTCGTATAGAACCTTCAATAATTGTTTTGCAATTTCTATAAGTTTGTGAGACATGATGAATGCAATTGTAGGAGTTATGAACTGATGATGGATAGAACTCTTACGTATAGGATGCAGGCAGAGAACTAACCTCAATATCAGGGCACATGAGTTGTACGTGGAGGATTCTAAGGCCGAGGAAGAGGAAGAGGAATTAGACTAGGTCGAGGGCATGGGCAGGTAATCTTGTATAACTATGGCAAAGAAGGGTACTTTGCACGAGATTTTACAAATCCCACACATCCATCATGTCAGTATTGTTGACAATTTGACCATATCATATAGGAATGCCCGGTTCTTATGGAAAATATGCAAGAAAAGAAGGTGCAGCCCCAGCAGCCTACACAGAACATTCAGATGATGAGGGTTGAGCTCCACAAAGAAGACCAAAGCATAAATATTGTGCTGAGAAGTGGTATGGAAACTAGCATTGATAAAGGAAATCAGCCTGAGGAAGAAGGATGGGTGTGCAAGGCTGCCGAGAAGGAAGAGGACTTTGACCTTAATCGTGCTGAAGAAGCCTTCATGGAAGTAAAGTAGAACTTCGTTGAGGCTTCTACCTCAGGAATTCAGGAGAGTATGTTAGAGACTAGTGCGATGCAAGAAGGAGATCCTTCAGTACTAGCTACTTTTCTCAAGACATGTATGAAGTTATTGTGCCACCGAAAAGTGGTAGAAGGGTTTCAAGACTTAATCGACAAGTGCACAACTAAAGAAAAGACTCCCACTGAATAATGCACATTAAGAAATATTGGTAAGAATAAGACACGAATGAGGCTAACAATGTAGACAGACAAATATGAAATGGATTAGGTAATCTTGGATTTGGGGTCTGTTGTGAATGTACTGCCTAGGCAGACATGGGAAAGGATGGGGAGACCTGCAGTGCATTGGTCTCCTATTTAGTTGCGTATGGAAAATCAATAGAAGATTATTCCGATGGGGCACTTATATGGTGTAACGGTGGACATTGAGGGTGCGAGCGCAATGGATGACTTTGAGGTCATTGAAATAGTGGATGATAGTAACCCATACTCCGCACTACTAGGAATTGATTGGGATATTGAAATGAATGGGGTAATAAACTTGAAGAAGAGGAAGATGACATTTGAAAAGAAGTCACTCAGGGTTGTAGTACCACTAGATCTTGTAGAAGGAGTGTGTTATACTAAACTTGTTCGTGACTACGTAGAAACTGACAATGATCTAGATCAGATATATAAGTAACAGCGTGAGATGAATATTAGTTCAATCCCACAACTGATGGACAAATTTCATGGGATAGGAATAGCTCCTGCACCTCAGATTTAGATGAAGAGCTTGAACACTGACAAAATTGGTTACACGAAGTATCTATGGTCCATTGCAATATGATGACCAAATCACTACGGTGTGTCTTGACTGGGGTAAGAAATATTCCACATTATGATGGTTTGACTAATGCGGAGCTGTTTTTGGATGAATTTGAAAGGGAAGTATTACACTATGCCTACCCATTGGTCGGGTACACATAATGAGAACTTCGTGGGATGGAAAGAATATAGGAGAATGATGAAATTAAGGTTTGGATATGCTAATATGCGGATGACAAATAAATAAAGTGGGAAGGATGATCTGCACTATCATTTGGCACGATGGACTAAGGCTTGGGGAAGAGAACCACAGCCAGAATGGGTGCATATTTTATGTCATACATTAGACACAATTCCAATGAACTGGTATCTGGAGTGGGAGCTTCGCCATGGAACAGCTGAATGGGACATCTTAAGGGAGAGTTTTCTATTAACTTTCAGTTTTGAGAGAATTGATGAGGCACTACAAGAAATGAAAGTAGCTATATTCATAATCCCGCAAGAACCGGTTGAATGGGCTTAGCTGGATTGGAGTGTGAAGCTATGGCATGCACTGGAGTGTTACAATGTGACTCCTGAAGAAGAAGAAGATGATCCATGGAATATCACCATTCTAGAGATAGAAGGACAACACGAAGTCGAAGGACCGAAGGTGGCGAACCCAGATATAGCCAAACCTTTGAAAACACGACAAGTAAACATTGGGTATGAAGCAAAACCTAAGTTTGTCAAGATAAAAGACTATTGGGATGAAGATATGGTTGATAAGCTAGCTAAGCTATTGTGTGAGTACCAGGATCTATTCCCAACGAATTTTTCAGATTTGAAAGGAATCATCAAAGATTTAGGTGTTATGAAGACCACATTGAATCCAGATGCGAAGCCTATTAAGAAGAGGACTTATCGACTGAATCCGAAATATAAAGAGAAGGTGTGCTAAGAACTAGATAAGATGATGGAAGCTGGTATTATTGAGGAAATAGAGGAATCAGATTGGGTAAGCCCAATGGTGGTCCAAGAGAAGAAACATAAGGGAAAAATTTGCATATGTGTAGATCCGCGGAAGCTGAATGATGCTTATGTCCATGATCCATTTCCAACACCATTTACTGATGACGTATTAGAGTATGTTGGAGGATAGGAAGCGTATTCATTTACTGATGGATTTTTGGGATATCATCAGATAAACATCGTGCCAAAAGATCGAAGAAAAAGAACCTTCACGATTGAGTGGGGTTGCTTTCAATATACAGTTGTTACATTCGAATTGAAGAACGCACCTGCAATGTTTTCCCAGGTAGTGATCAGAATGTTCAAGGAGTTTTTTCACAAACTCCTAGAGGTATATTTTGATGATTTTACTATGTTTGGGTTGGTGAAGTGCCATGTTGCGAGTTTGTGCCTCATGCTGGATACATGTTGAGGGTATCATATCACGCTGAACTTAAAGAAGTGCATATTCTATGTCCCCTTTGGGATTTTTCTTGGCCATGTTGTATGTAAGAAGGGATTGATGGTCGACCCTACGAAGAATGTCGTAATTGTGAATTTGGAAGATCCTAGGAATGTGAAACAACTCTGTGTGACATTAGGACACACTAGGTATTACAAAATTCTTATCAAAGCATATCCTCAGATAACCGTGTCGATGGAGATATTATTAAAGAAAGATGCGATTTTTTGGTGGGATGAAGATTGCCATTGTAGTTTGGATGTCTTGAAGGAGAATATGGTGACAACGCCTATCATAGTATTTACAGACTGGAAGAATGAGTTTGATGTGCATGTAGATGCCTCTTGCATTGCGCTATGAGAAGTATTAACACAGGTAGGTGAAGGAGAGATTGATCATCCAATATATTTTGTGAGCAGAAAGTTATCCAAAGCTATGAAGAATTACTCAACTACAGAGCGTGAAGGGCTAGCGATGGTTTACACGATGTAAAAGTTTAGACATTATTTGTTGGGTGTATGCTTTAAAATGTATACAAATCACTCTATGTTGAAGTACCTGGTCAATAAGCCTGTGTTGGGGGGGAAGATATGCTGATGGTTACTATTGTTCCAGGAATATGACTTTGAAGTAATTATGAAGGCTAGAAAGATGAATGTAGGCCCAAACCATCTATCGAGGATTGAAACAGGCGAGGAACCAAGTAGCTTGGAGGAAGGACTTCCAGACATGCAACTCTTTGCAGTGTGCATCATGAACGATCATTTTGCTAATATCATTCAATTTTTAATAATGGGAATAGATCCGGAAGGTTATTCCACTCAATAGAAGGAGTTAGTAGTTTGTGCTACACATTTTTTAGTGATTGTGGGTCATTCGTATAAGATGAGAACAAATGAGATACTATGAAGGTATGTTCCAGAATATGAACCCGCTAGTATCCTAGTAGAAGCACATGGAGGAGTGGAAGGATGTCACTACGGAGGGAATGCGACTGTGTAGAAGATTTTCCACACTGGGTTATGGTGGTCGACATTACATAAGCATTCTAAGGCATACTACCAGGTGTGTTATGCTTGCTAAAGGACGGGGAATACTTCACAAAGGGATGAATTGCCTTTAAATCCTCAAGTTTCATTGCAGGTATTTGATAAATGGGCTATTGACTTTATAGGTCCAATACAACCACCAGGTAAGAAGATGGGTGCGCGATATATCATTACTGCAACAGAGTATTTAACGAGGTGGGTGGAAGCACAACCATTGAAGGATTGTATAGTTACAATGGCTGCGAATTTTTTGTTTGAATATGTCTTAACAAGGTTTGGGTGCCCTAAGATATTGATGAGTGATAGGGGTTTCTTGAATGAAATGATTAGTGTGGTGCTTATTCTAGGTGTATCATTAGAAGATCACACCCTATCACCCATAGGTGAATGGCACAGTGGAAGCTTTTAACAAGATTTTGGAGCATGCATTGACAATGGTCTGAAACACGTAGTGGAATGACTGGGACATGCGCATACCTACTATTTTATGGGCTTATAGGATGACCTGCAAGAATTTGATAGGTTAAACGTCGTTTAGGTTGGTCCATGGAATTGAATTAGTAATGCCTATGGAGTATATTGTCCTAAGTTTACATATTACAACATTGATAGAGATGGTGGATCGTGTGACCTTGGAGAAATGGCTTGTGAAAATGATGGAGTTAGAAGAAGACCTCTTTCTTACAGGATTTCACCAGCAAGTGAAAAAGGAGTGCGAGAAGGCATGGCATGATCGACATATTAAGTTGTGCATGTTCAAGGTAGATGATGTAGTGCTATTATATGACAACAAGTTCACAAAATTTCTAGGAAAGTTTCAAATGCAGTGGTTTGGGCCATATAATATTAAGGAGATCACGGATGGTGGCACAGTTTAGCTCGCGAAGTGGAATGGGAAACCATTCCCTGGAAAAGTGAATAAAAGTAGACTGAATCTATACATAGGGGATCCTGCCCCTGCGGAATGACTATATTGAAGTATGATAGTCTTAGTAATCTAGGAAGTTGCAAGGGATTGCGGGACTATACACTAAGATGCCCAACGAAGTGAAGAATGTGGTAGGGAGGTTGTGCGATGGACGACAAGAGAGTGATAGGTGAAGCTGCACTTGATGAGCTACTCCATGGAGAATGGTGTCGTGCAAATAGGTCCAAAAATAGCTGTTGGAGTTACTATTCATGATTTGATGGCCAAAATTCAATTAAGAGGAGCAGGTAAGCGCAATTTATGCTTAAAATATTAGGACATCTCCCGCTAAAGATGAATTTATGATCAAAAATTGGGGGGAACGATTAGATTTGAATTCAAAACCCCCTACAAATTGCACATGTGGGTCCATCAAAGAACACTTTGCATTTTGACAGTTGTTTGTGTGCTTTGTTGCTTGAAGCTTATGAGTCGTCAATTATGGGAGGATTTTGTGTCAAGCCCAGCATTTTTCGCCTTTCCTGAGTGGAACTAGAAGGTCATTCTCCAACAAATGACTACCATAAACCCCGTAGAAGTTGTGAGTTTTGAAGCTGCCATCTCTGATGCGGCGAATCCTGAGATATCAAGTATGGAAGCGACAACTATTGTGCCTACAATGCCAAGCTCACCTAAGAATAAGAAACATACTGCTAAAGAGAAGAAGAAGAATCCAATGCTAGTGAGAAAGTGACCAAGGAAGAACCCAGAGGTGCGACAAAAGGCGAAAAAAGATAAACAGCTAGAGAAAGTGGTCAATTTGGAGGAGGAGGAAATCCAAGGTGTGGAGGAGTTGGATGTGGAGGAGGGCGAGCCTATCACATGGCTCTTGGAGTATATCCCTTTGCAGAAGGGAAAAACCAAAGTTACCAAAGACCCAAATACTGAGAAATTCATGGTTTTGACACCCTTATTTCCAGAGCAGGTGGAATTTGAAGGCACACCCTTAGTGCACATTCCAGTGCTGAAAATGGAGGATTGGGACCTCGTGGATCATGAGAGGTTCCCAAAATTGGTGAGTGGCAAGTATATATGAAAATTTACTACAAAGAAACTAGGGTTACGCGGCTGGAACCCATGAAGTGGGTTAGAGGTGTTGAGCAGGCAGGGTTGCTGCACATGCTCTGCGTGCCACATTTTCATAGGTCAACAATCAACATGGTGTGTGTGCGCCAACTCCTTATGCTAGTGCACAATGGGTGCTTATGGCTTGGGGAGCCCATCCCGATCACAGACATGTTAGTTCATTGGATAAAAAATTTGCTCTACAAATGGGAGGACCGTGCCAAGGAGTTTGGAGGGAAAAGTGGCTAAAAAGTTTTAGCGGATAAGATGAAGGCATAATATGGTCTCATTAAGAATTTGAGCAGATATTTTATCTGCTCCATTCGAGACCGAGTGGTGCAATTTGACTCCAAGATTCTTGCAGGGAAAATCATGAGGAAATGTCGCACTAATGAAGTTTTGGCGCTGATAGTTTCATTAGCTTCCCAATGCACGAAGGGAGTTCAATACAATTGGGTGAAATATTTGTGCAAGGAGTTCCTTGTGAACTATCATGAAGCTTAGGAAGAGAGAAAGTCATTCCATTATGCATGGTTTTTGCTGTCTATTGTTTTAGTTGCTTGGAGATTTCCAAAGGACAGTTGGTTCCCCTCACAGTTGGAAGATTTACCAGAGGCAACGAAGTTTGCTTTGCTGTGGGCAACAAAGGATCTAGAAAGGATCAAGGAGTCCAAATTTTTTTGGATCTTGATGGAAATGGACCTTGGAACAATTAACACTCAATGGCCAAGGTTGTCTCCAACCTTGTTTCAGAAATTGATGAACTTTGCAAGGTTGAAGGTTGATTTCCATAGTGTTTCCATCAGGGCGCGGAAAGACATAAAGCATATATGGCACAAGCTTCCATACCTAGTATCTACAACATATGTGCAGGAGATCATGGGAAGTTGGCCAGCGGAGTGGCACAAACCCACGGAGCTTGGGGTAGGTACTATTAAGGGTGCTGAGAGATCCGTTTCACAATCGACTGTTGCGCAGAAGTGAAAAGAGGCAGCACAGAAGGTAGTGCGATCTCTAGCTAAGAAAAATAAGAAAGAAGCCACTCATATGGAAATGACAGAAAAAAACGTGTTGCGAAGGAACGTGCTAAGAAAGAGCACTCTGCAAAAGAGCATGCTGAGAAATAATGCATGGATACAAAAGAAGTCGAAGATTCGGATTGACAACATATATATGAGAAGGAACTTTCAAGATAGGAAGGAGGCAGTGGAGAGAATATGAGCACTCCCTTCACAATCAAGAAGCACAGAAAGGAGCAAACTATTGGGTCACAAAATAAACATAAGTTAGATAAGCAGATGTAGATCGACCCAATGGTACTCACAGAAGGGGATCTCGATGAGATCAGTGACAAGGTCAGAGTCACCACTACTGAGGTCTCGTAGCAGTTTGAGCAACAATACATGTAGATGCTGGGGAGCGTTTAGAAGGATTTTCGTGAGCTCCAGATCTAGACTGACAGGATCCAAGTGAGCGTTAGGCAAGCAAGTAGGGTGCAAGCGACCCTGTCACAAGGGAGCGAGACAAATGCAGAGCTAGAACAAACTCTAGACCTTTGAGTCATACCTTTACTAGAGGGATCGATCTGCACAGAGTTAGAGGAGGATCGTGTTGTGCTAGGTACAGTAAAGGGCATAAGAGTCAACTTGATCATGCTACCACTTCAGACCCTCCACGCGTTGCATCAAGGGGTTTCAGATGAGTTAAGAATCAGAGAGTAGTGTTGCCTCACAGATATAAGTGAATTTAAGGTCAATAATGAACAAATGTTCACAGAGAAATCTAAAGCTTTGAAGGAAAAGGAGGAACTGCAAGTGCGAAGTCAGAGCCTAGATAACTATAGAACATGCTTGTAAGACAGTTCCAGAGTTGAGCATCCTGGAGGATGTTATAGCTACAACAAAATTACGAAAATTAGATGTTGTGGTTCATGCATCAATGGATGAGATCAACAGGGTTACTTTTGATTTTCAAATGAATATATCAGAGTTGCAACTGAAGTTGAAGCCAACTCCTCCACTAGAGGTTCAGGAGAAACACAGAGTAGTGATCAAAGAGAATATGAACACATTAGATATCGTAGTCTGAAAAAACACAATGTTGTTTGACCAAGCCATAGAGTTGTGGATGAAATTGCAGGAGGACCTGAACTTGCAGAGGTTGAACATAAATGTCAGGTAGACACAACGACCGCGTGCACTTTGGTGCCATCCCATTGCCTCATGAAATTGCAAGAAGGAAAGTGGTTGTAAGCACATATGGAAGAACTACAACTATTATAGCTCCAAATCTCACTATTATGGTTTGTGATGCTGCACTCATGGTGTAGGGCAACCCCTCCTTCCAGACCTGGTCCAAAATTTAAAAAACAGTGTTTTATCCCTTATACGTGACATTGCCCTGAGTTAAACATGTGTATATGCGGGTAGGCATATACCCAACCCGCGTATATGTATTAAAACACTTAAAAAAATATAAAACTCCTTAATTTCAGCGGAGATCGCGGGTTTTACCTGCTGATCACCTGTTAGTGCCCGTGGCCCAACTGTTCCCAACCAACTCCCAACTAAAAAAACTACTTTGGGAGAGGTATAAAAAGACCTCAAAGGGAAGGCCTAAGGGAGGAGAGAAGAGAGAGAAAGGTTATTATACTAAGATTTTTCCCATGACCAGGTCTGAAGACCCTTGTGCCTTCTGCACTTCCCCCATTTGTACAGGAAACCCTTGTTTCCTTGGGTATTGATGTTCATCCACTACTTATGACATCATGGAGTGAGTCTTGGAAGGAGATATGCTAAAGGCTTGAGGCTGGACAGACCCGGAAGGAAGCTTTGCTTGGAGCCTGCGAAAGGTTACTCAGGTGAAAATATTCCTTTTTTTTTTTACATTCTATTTGTCTATAATAAAGAAACACGTCTTGGTTCCTGATATAAGTCTTCTTTATGTTTATGATATTCATGTTGGAATTCATATGTGAATGGTTGTTTAAAGTTCATAACTAACTACCTTCCTTTATAACATGAAGATGATTTATTTATAAGTCTTTGTCCATATGCTGTTGTGTTCTTTGGAATCGGTTGTTTTGCAGGACAAAGGAGAGAAAGGGACTTGATGAAGGGTTTGGACCTTAAAGGACCTTCTCAAACCTAGGACCTAAGGTACGCCCCTCTTACTATAGAATTTGCTTATAATAGCATAATGGATGTGTGAACGTGTTTTTCTCTTTATAGACAACTTTTAGTCTGCTAGGGTTTCCACGCAAAAGCCCTAGGGAAACATTTCCCTCAACAAAATTGACGACTCCGCTGGGGACAACACTCTTGTTGTTCCTAGTTTGGGTGTTTTTCAAGCCAATCAGGGCTCAGTTGCCTGTCTGCTCGCTGTTACTGTCTGGTCTGTTCTTGAATTCTAAGTTTTGCCAGTTTCTTTAGTTTGTTTTTTATTTTTCTTGAAATCTCATATACACTATTTTTCTTAGTTACAGAAGCGTATATACACTTGTTTCCTGAAGTCAACCCTCGTATACGCAGGTTTCCTCAGGATCAGTCGCGTATACTCCCAATCTGTACATAAGTACAGTCGCGTATATCTTGCATTTTTCAAGATTTGTAAATCTTTGAGGCTCTGAAGGTCTGTCTGGTGGTTTGATTCAGTTTGAAACAATCATTTTCCAGTATCCGTTGTTTGTTTTACAGCAAGCATCTTGCTCCAAATTCTCTCTGATTATAAGGAGTATTGGTCTTGTTTTTGTTGTTGCAAGCGTCATCGTTTTTTGCTAAAGCACGCAAGATTTCTTGTTGGAATCTTGGCTGCTCTGATTCATCAGGGCATAAAGATTGGTCTCAATATTTGTGTTGAATCTTTCTTTTGGTGACTTTTTGTTTGCTTGACAAAACCACTTTTTGTGACCATCCACTTCTTTGTTTCATGAAAGTTGTTGATTGATACTTTCTTGAAATTTGTCTTTTTAATCTTTTTTGGTCTTTGTTGCCAAAACTTTCATTGTTGCTTTTGATTGTTAAAGAGCATCTTTAAACACATTTATGTTTGTTGAGTTTTCATCTATTGTGTGGTGTCAACTTGAAAAAGTGTTTGTTGCCTATTTTTCAATTACAAAGTTTCAGTCTTGTTGAGAGCATTTTTGAAAAGACTCTTTTGTTGTTGCTTTGAAGAGAACTTTTTGAAAAGCTTCGTTTTGCTTTCTTGAACTTGGTTTTCATTTGGTTTCCTTTTAGTGAATGAAAGTGCTTTATGTTTGTCTTGAAATTTGTTTTTAGTGTTTAGACGAAATGAATGGTAGCATCTCATATTCCATCTAGACATTTTAAGTGGCAAAATAAAAAATTGATAAGAAAGCAACTTTCATTTCTTATTTTTAGAGTTGTTTTGAATCTTGCATCAGCATATATTTGTTGCATTAGGATAGATTTGCATATCTTTTTAGGCATACATAGCTTTGTTAACTTTTGTGAGTGTGAAGCGTGAATTAACGAAAATAAAAGAAAAGTTTGTTTTAATTAGAAGTTCCTTTGAACCCCGTAGAAATTGCTCTTCATCGAAAAACGAAAACAAGTGCATGTGCATATAGTTAGGTTTTTATTAATTTCTTTTGCGTCAAAAAACACCACTAGTTTCACTTCCGTTATCCCGTGACTTAAAAAAAAAACCTATTTTAAAATCAAGCGCTAACTAAAATTCACTAAATTTTTTCTTTTAAGTTACATAAACCAACAAGTTTTGGGATTTTAGGGCCTTGGATTAGACGAGTGGAGAGTTAACTCTCCAAGGCCATTTAAATGTCAAACATAGGAGTCTGAATAACGAGTGAAAAATCCAATAGCGTTAGGAAGACCAGGAAAGCTCCAGATCTAGGAGTTAAGCACGAGGGTCTGTGAAGACAGGGAAGAGAGATACCCCCTCTCCTACTTGTCTGAACTTACCTCACGACTGTTCCACCTGGCTTCTGTGATGAGTTGGTATCCATAGTTTCCACTCCTAGGGATCTACATAGGTGGATGCGGAGGGGAATTCCGTGGCACCTGAGGTCGACGTTGCATCACTCTTGACAGTACTACTGGTGGGAACCCTTGCGAAGCCTGGGGGCTTGCATTGGCGCAGGCTATTATTAGGAGGTCAGCATAACTTCCTCTGTTACCTTCGTTGATAGGACTGGACCCTCATCATCCCAGACTATCTTTGAAAGGCCCCTTAATTCACTTTCTCGTATTTTGGTGTCCGGTCTTAATCACCCAGAGCAGAAATACTTGGAAGTTGTTTGACTGGCTGTTATCTTTAGGGAGTTTATAGTGTGTGCTCTGTGCTCTTAGTTGGCCTAGATTTCAATTTTTTGAGTCTTTAGTTAGATCTCAACAAGAAATTTAAAGTGGCTGACCGATATCCTAGATGGTCTCGAAGACTTTGTGGTCTTTCACCACCAATTTTAGAGCCTTCTCCTAGAAAGCGCAGAGGTAATTCTACTTGTGGGTTTCATCCCACAGTAGTTGACACATCGGGGATTGATCCTCCTCTCGGGGGCATCAGTATTCAAGCAAGGCTTGGCACTTCAGCAGAACAAGAGAGGAACACTCCAATTCTTTCTCGAGTTCTCTTACAAGCGGAGAATAACATAGAGGTAGAAGAACTCTCAGAGTCGTTAGCGGCTCCGAATTCTCCCCTACTGTCTAGTCATCTAGACGTATTACAATACGTTGGGACTCCGACGCATAGATCGTCAAGTCCAGGTTACGCTACGCGCTTACCATCGATGACCACTACTGGAAGCATGGCTTCTACAATTGCTATGACTGTGCAGACTCCAATATCTGTACAAGGGGGAGGAACTATTTCCATCCCCTCCATTTCTTTATTCGGATCTTTTGCTAGCACGTCTTTAGTTGGGTCTGCCTCCATTCCGTCCACGAGTGGAAATTCCCAAACCAATGCTTTTGGTTCTGGATTCTTCCCATTTGGTGGCCATTCACAGGGTATTCCTTTAGTTCCGTTTGGTGCCGCCACGTCCATGATGAGTGGATCGGCTTCATTCCAGGGTTTTACTTTTGGAAGTGGTCATATACCACATTCCAACCCGACGATAGGATTCATGCCTTTTTCTTCTATAGGACAAAGCAACAATCCTTTCCAAGGTTGGACTAACCCTGGGGTTAGTAGCGCGGGAACTAGGAATCCATTTTTCGGCCAACATGGGAATAGGCCGTACACCATAGTTAGTTCATTTCAAAGTATTCCTCCCTTAGCTTCGGCTTGGAATCTGTATCAGGGGTTTTCAACTCCTTATAATCCTTTAGGAGGAATTTTTTCTGGTTATGGTGGATATGCGGCCGGAGTTGGTCAAAATCCAAATTTTGCTAGATCACAAGGCTTGCCTTTTGGTTCAGCCGGTTCTACTGGTTACTTCAAGCAGCTTGGTGCCTTCCAAAATTCAGGTCATTCTTTTCAGAACTTTGGGAGTTCCGCCCAGTCTAGGTGGAATCCCCAAGGTCCTCCTAGGCTTCCGTTTCTGGCAACATTGCACTTGCTAAATCTCATTAAGTTAACAAACGATCCAATCAAGTACAATCCAGCCTAGCCTCCGGTCCCAACCAAAATCCCTTCGGACATTCCAAAATTCGAAGGGAAGAGTGGCGAGGACCCAGGCGACCATGTAACCACATTCCATTTGTGGTGCTCATCCAACTCCCTTATCGATGACTCAATTAGGTTGAGACTCTTTCAATGCACCTTGACTGGTAATGCTTCCAAATGGTATATAGAGTTGCCAGGGGGCAACTTACATCTTTTGCTGACTTAACCAATATTTTCTTGAATCATTTTTAGTTGCCTGTCCGTTATGATGCCGGAACCGAACTACTCGCCACTTTTTGTCAGGATAAGGCAACTCACATGTCTGACCATATTTAGGAATGGAGACAGAGAAAGAGGCTCATTAAAGCTAAAATCCCTCCGGAGTACTGTCTCGAATGGTTTTTGAAATCTTTAATACCTGAGATATCCAAGGATGTCTCCATGTCTGGAGTCTATTTTGAGGAGCAAGCCATTTTTAGGGCCCAACAATTAGAATTGATCTACCCTCAGTCTGGGATCCTACAAAAATACTTGCCAGATGCTCCTGGGTCTAAGGTTGGCATAGCTAAGTCGAATCCAGGTCCCCACACGGATGGTATTGTTGGGTTGGTAGACACGAATATAGTGAACTTGTTGAACCAATTGCAACAGTTGTCTTTACAAACTGCTTCTAACAACCAAGTCACATAATCTAACCCTCCAGCTTCCCAAACCTCTTTGATTAATGCCGTCCAATCTGATAACCCCAAAGGAAATCAAAATTCCAATGGGAAAAAGAAAGGACGAGGTAAGAAAAAGAACTAGGATGGGAAGCCTGATGCAAATAAATTCAGCAATAATGTTAGTGGTGGTAGAAATGAGTCTAAAAAGAAAGTCAAGTTTCCATGCAAGTTGTGCAGTGGAGACCATTTAACTCATCTTTGCCCCAATATTGAAGATGCTCAACGCTTGTTAGGGCAGCAAGGGATTTCTAGTTCCCAAGCTGTGTTAACCAACCCTTTTCCCCAAGGGCAGCAACTTCTTTCTGGCGCGAGTTCAAACCCTGGAACCTCCACAGGGGGCAACCAGGAAGGGGAAAAATCATCAAATGTTTTCATGATGGGTTCTAACGTCCATGTGGCTACTCAGTCATATGATTATGGTGAAGCCGAAACTTCCAAGGACAAGACTATTCCTGGAAATACCGACCTTCATATTGAGCGACCCCCTGTTGAGACTATACCACGGATACCGAAAGGTTCCGTTAAACACGTGACTATTAATCCTAATGCTAGGGCTGCCCAGAATTACTCTATTGTGGAGGATCTAGCCCAGAGTCCATGTGCCATGTCCACTTTAGAGGTTCTCTAGTCGTGTTTGGCTCAGAGAAGTGCTTTAATTTCTGTGATTGGAGCAGTCAATCCAACTAACTCTTTAGTGATCACTTTCAACATGTTAAATGTCAAAAAGTGACTCCCTGATTGTTACACAGTAAAATGTCACTGCCATCATGTCAGTCTCCCTACTGTGTTATAAAACCACATTCACCTAAGCTCATGCTCCTTGAAGTGGCTAAAAACCCTCTTTGCCTAAGTTAAATGGATCATCGCGTCTGTTCATTAAATAACCGCGCTGACAGGCGAAGGCTAATGTAACTTCTGCGCTGCCAGCGCGGAAGCACACGTGTTTTCCGCGCTGGTCCAATTTTACGGACAGCGCGCCCTTCGTTTGTACTGTTGAGCGCTGACCAGACCTCCTCTATAGTTGATCTGCGATGTCAGCGCGCCAGCCCAGTGTCTCACCCGCGCTGATCCTGTTTGGGCGAATTTGTTCTAACAGCCAACCTTCCAGATCACTCCAGACTTGGTTGTTAGCATTGTTGAGGTCTCCATCCTTTCTCTGGCATGTCTGTTCGACTGCCCATCCACTTATCTTGGGGGAAAGCTCATCCTTTACCTATTCATGGAGACTCCTTCTCCTTTATAAGCCTCCTCCATTGCCCATGAGCAGCTAGTTTGGAACGTATAGACTTTGATTGAGGAATTCTTAGTGCATTAGTGCTGCTCTTTGTAGGCATTTGGTGTGTTGTGTGAGGATTGCTTTTGAACTTGAGGAAGGTTATGAGCTTGTTGCCTTGTATGTGAGAGAGAGACCTCTTTGACTTGGGAGATTTGCTTCAAAGGTGAATGCTTGGAAGACATGCTGGCTGGACCCTCTAGAGAAGGACTCAGCGTCAGGACTTCGGTTGTACTTTACTCTATTTTCTGATTAATAAAGATAGATGACTGCTCTTATGGTTCCATTTCCATTTGTCCTATGAATGATTAATG
>APFE030074310.1:102138-122946 GCA_000404065.3 Pinus taeda
TTACATCACATCAGTTATATTGGTCCTGTACTCGTGCTGGTTTGAGAAGGTCCCCATTGACTTCTTGCCAGCGGGTCTTGTCCTTATCGACGACGACATCTTGCTCTGAGGGCAGGCCTAGAGTTGCACCCTGGGCCTATTTTCATTATTGATAGGTTACCTTGTGCTCAGCATCGATCAGTATTATGGGTCTTTGACTGAGTGGTCTCCCTTGTGTTCGACGTCAGCTTACATTATCACACATTGGGATTCGTGCGGTACCTTGGTTTCCATTTGACCCTATTGGTGGATACCCCGCCTCTGTGTCAGCTTACATTATTGGTTGGTTTAGAGGGTTTCTGCCGTGCGCTAGCTACATCTTGTGTACGCCGGAAATGTACCTCGGTTCGGTTACTACATCTTTCTTCGTCTGATTCCTTCCACATTATTGGGCTACGGGTTACACTCGCGCTAGATTGATGAAGGATGCCTTAATGCCTTCCTTCTAGCGGATCTTTCCCTATCGACTCCGACTCATTGCTCTGGGGCAAAGATCTAGAGTCCATTTGGCAGTACCTTGGGGTTTGCAGTCATTAGTGGCAGATCCTTCGCTATCGACAGTGGGAAACCATCATTGTCTCCTGATCGATAGATTCTTACAGGTGTTCAACTCCAACTCATCTATTTGCACTTGTTGGATTGTACTAGGTACCTTGACACTCATTATCATTATCGGTGAGTAGTCTCGCGTTTGTTAACGGTATACATCAATGACTGGTAATCATATTATTTCTCACATGGTCGACTTCAGATCATTTATTCCCATGGTGTAGAAACGTACCACGGTGGTCGGTGAAGACCTCAGGTTGTATCAACATTAATTGGTTCACTTGATAGTTGCTCCTGTTGCTGCTAGTTCATACCACTCCTCCTTATATGTTGCAGTTAGTCATGGCGACATTCTATATACTGGCACCTGAGTTTGCACTGTAGTACCATCCTTTTCCATCATGTTTAGTTGGTACCTTTTGGGATCAGTCTTTGATATCAGTGATCCGTTGCATTTTTCAGCATCATTGATAGTCTTATATGTGATATTCAAACATGTACTTGTTCAATCATGATCAGATGATCCATTATGTATTTTCCAGTCATTTATACTTGTATACTTAGTGGATCTTATTGTACTTGATATGCGGACATGCTTTGCTTTCTCTGAGCATGGGTATGCCCACCTGAGACAGTGTTTCTTTCTGATCTCCTTTTGTGGCTTGGCAGGTTGAATTATGGTGAAGTCCTCCTCGGTTTTTGACAGATTTCCTTTCCATGTACTTGCTTAATACATTTTGGCCATCATGTACCCCTTCTGACCTCATATATTAGGGGGCATCTGTTATAGCTCCAAATCTCACTATTATGGTTTGTGATGCTGTACTCATGGCCTAGGGCAACCCCTCCTTCCAGACTTGGTCCAAAATTTAAAAAACAGTGTTTTATCCCTTATACGTGACATTGACCTGAGTTAAACACGTGTATACACGGGTAGGCATATACCCAACCCGCGTATATGTATTAAAACACTTAAAAAAATATAAAACTCCTTAATTTCAGGCTGATATCGTGGGTTTTACCTGTTGATCACCTGTTAGTGCCCGTGGCCCAACTATTCCCAACCAACTCCCAACTAAAAAACTACTTTGGGAGAGGTATAAAAAAACCTCAAAGGGAAGGCCTAAGGGAGGAGAGAAGAGAGAGAAAGGTTATGTGCCTTCTCCACTTCCCCCATTTCTACAGGAAACCCTTGTTTCCTTGGGTGTTGATGTTCATCCATTACTTATGACATCATGGAGTGAGTCATGGAAGGAGATATGCTAAAGGCTTGAGGTTGGACAGGTCCAGAAGGAAGCTTTGCTTGGAGCCTGTGAAAGGTTACTCAGGTGAAAATATTCCTTTTTTCTTACATTCTATTTGTCTATAATAAGGAAACACGTCTTGGTTCCTGATATAAGTCTTCTTTATGTTTATGATATTCATGTTGGAATTCATATGTGAATGGTTGTTTAAAGTTCATAACTAACTACCTTCCTTTATAGCATGAAGATGATTTCTTTATAAGTCTTTGTCCATATACTTCTGTGTTCTTTGGAATTGGTTGTTTTGCAGGACAAAGGAGCGAAAGGGACTTGATGAAGGGTTTGGACCCTAAAGGACCTTCTCAAACGTAGGACCTAAGGTATGCCCCTCTTACTATAGAATTTGCTTATAATAGCATAATGGTTGTGTGAACGTGTGTTTCTCTTTATAGACAACTTTTAGTCTACTAGGGTTTCCACCCAAAAGCCCTAGGGGACCATTTCCCTCAACAACAACATAAAGAGGCCCTTTTAAGGGCTCTATTACAACCATGGATAGAGGAAGCCTCCTAGATTACTATATCACATTAGGAAAAGCTAAAGTTGTTGTAGGAGACACAGAGGACAATGCGCCTAGCAGTGGAAGGCCCAACAACGAAGAAACTGGTGGAAGAACTGAAGAAGGCAGCAGTACAAATCACTTTTGACAAAGCAATGTTACAGGTTGAGCTAGGTGTTTTCTACAACAAGATCAAGGTGCTAGCTGAGTGATGCAAGGGTGAGTCACCATATTTGTGTTGGGGGCCTATTGGGATAGGGTCCCTCAGGCTAGTTTTGGGGTTAGTTAACCCAATTTTTGTATAAGTTTTGTAAAATATTTAAAGTCTTTGCAAAATGTGGATGCGAAGTGTGAAACTAGATAGGAGTCAAAGGGGTTCTAGCCCCTTATTTGGGTAAGTAGTAGGTCAGCTTTGAGACTCACCCATGGTCCACAAACCATGGTATTTTATTGAAGAAAGCTATATATAGTTGAGTCATAGAGAGTCTTAGGAATAAATTTGAATGAAGATTGTTGTTATGAGCAAGTGTTAAGGAAGGAAATCTCTATTTCTTGTACTTAGGCAAAAGGGAAAGGCTACTGCAGCTAAGTGCGTAGGAGGCCTTGGTAAGTCCACAACTGAGTGCACGAACCCATGCAACTGAGTGTGCAGGGTAAGGAAGTCTGTAATCCAAACATTAAAGCTTAATAAAGACAAATTTTGAAGAAATATTGTGCATCTGAGTATTATTGTGAATTATGTTATGTTATGTTATGTCACTTAAAAGTATGTTTTCTTTGGAATAATGTATAAATGTTGTGCGAATCTACTAAATATATCATATTAATGAATGACTTAAGTAATTATTTGTTTTCTTGAAGATAAATGTTAAATCTATGGTGATTTTTGATGAATTGGGTAGATTTGTGCGAAGGCAGATCTAGGGTTATTAATTAGTGCACAAAAGTAGATATATTGCTTCCTTAGATTCTATAAAGTTTGATCGCAGACCTTCGTGAAGCTCTTGAAGCCATTTTCTTAGAGTTGCAGTAGCAAGCCCTAGAAGGATACCGATCTGTGTGGAGGCAGATCTGAGATATAAGAGCTTAAGAACACCTATCACACTATCTCTAGATGTAGAAAGCTGGTTCTAGCATCCCAAAATATTGCTTTAGGTGAGAATATAGCCTGTGTTATGCAGGTTGTTGCCAAAAGGGCTAGAAGTTAGGGTTTTGTTGGGTTGTGTGAACAATTTGGAACATGGGTCAATCCCCCTTAAGCCAATATTCATGAACGATTCCATTTCTAGTTCCTTTATTCTTATTCCCTCTCTTTTCTCTCCTGGTGAGGTTATCAAGTTAAAGTCTCCCCCTATTAGCGAACGTCTTTTAGTATGCAATTGACTTAGCTTCCTTCTCTCATGGAGTGTGAGAACCATAGACTGCCAAGATTAGAACACATTCCCTAGTTTCGATGTGGTGAAAGCACCCTGTCAAGATGCACGGTGTTAGAGTCTTAAAGTCACAGTGATCAAAATTACTCTTTCACTATTGGTTACAATCTTAGGTCAAATTATAATATTTTCAAATTCAATTTGACATCTCTCTTGGTTGTCAAATGGTCTTAAGTCATTTTCTAGTTGTAATGCTACTCTCATAATACATCATATGTCATGGTCATCAAGGTCAATTCGAAAGCCGTTTCATGATTCATTAAGTCACCAAAGGTCATTTTGCCTTCATTAAGTGTCATTATTAAAAATCTGAAAAGAACGAGTCATGGTATCATAATTTTGATCATGAAAGTGTCATGAGTGTCTTGTTGGTCTAGTGAGTAATCATACTCATTAATTTGGGTCATCAAACTAGCCTCTGTCATCATTCCTTAGTGAAAATGATAGTCCTCCACTAGCTAGCACAAATGAACATGCCATGGAAAATTTTCTTGGAGGCAGCTGCTCTTCTACCTATCTCAATCAAGCCAAAAAGTCAAAGCACTCCTTCATCATCTTCCATACGATAGGGATCTGGATCATCAAGCAGACCATCAGTAACAAAAACCAAGTCTAAAGTAGATATATCAAAGTCAAACAAGAAAGGTAAGAAGTTGGCTTTTGCTCCTAAGCTAGAAACAGAGATGCCTAGATCTAAGCCTAAAACTAGGTCTGAGGCAAAAATACTACCTAGGGAAATTGTTAGTGAAGAGGCAATTCAGGTTGAAAGCATGAGAGAGGAATCACCTAGGAGCAGACATGATTCACCCTTGCAAAATGAAGAACAAGTACCTCCTAAATTTGAGATGGCTGACCTAGGAGAACAACATGGAAATAAGGAAGTAGATGACATAATCAAAGAGAAAGATGCACATATTAGAGAACTGAAGGATGACCTAGCTAAAGCCAATTTCATGGTGGCTTTCTTATAGCAGGATAATATAGAAATGGAGCAAGCCCTAGTGCAACAGAAAAAAGCACAAGAAGACCCTCCATTAAGAAGCAAAGTAGGTGTTTTGACAGCAAAGGATAAATGTAAAGCAATCATTTATGTAGAGAAAATAGAGGAGAAGAACATTCAATTACATACTATGAGCCCTAAAACTAGAGCAATGGCTAGAAAGGAGCAACATGCAGAGAATCCATCTCCTCCTCAAGCCCAAAATACAATAAATGACACCATATCTGTTGAAATTGAGAAATAAAAGGAGAATTGGATTGAGAGAGTGAATGAGTACTTGGAGAAGCTATTGAAAAAGGCAAACATAGATACTACGATGCAAAGAAATATGACAAGACACTACTATGCTAGGAACATGGTTTGTAAAGTTAGGGTGAAAACTATGTAGAAGAAACTCAAAATAACCCTACAGAAACTCAAAAAGAGGGAGAATCTTGACCTATTAGCTGATGCCTCATTGGTGGTATGAATGCATGATAGAGAACAAAGAAGAAGGAGACGAAATTTTGAAATTTTGAGTTTTTATGCACACAGGCAAAAAGCATCCTACGAAAACACAACAACTAGTTGTTGCACTTTTCCTCATAATTTTAGAATCAAGATTGTGAAACACAAAAAGGTAGTTAATGGCATATGGATACCAGAAAAGTACCCGAGGATACTTGTAGAGTCATGAATTTTCATAAAATGATCAAACAACGCGTTTTTTTACACCTTGCTGCTACCTTTTCAGGAATGTTGCTGCGTTTTTGGACAGTTTATCTTGAAGTCAATTTTGAAGGGGTTAAAATGATGTTTTTCATGGTTTAATGGCTCTAGGGTGTAGAGGACATCCCAGATTTTCTTCACAAGTCTTCAATAAAACTTCAAATCTCATCCAAGTCATCAAAATATAAAGCTAAATATTTGTTGCGTTTCTAGGTAATTTGTCGTGTTTCTAGGCATGAAGCTTTTTCACTGCATGTAAAGGGTTAAATGTCAATTAGGTCGATGTAACTAGCTATTAAAATAGTTTATCTAATGTAAATGAGTTTATCAGTGGTTACTATAGTAAAGAATCTTGTAATTAATTCTTTGAGAGATAAACTCAATCAGTTAGCTAATTGGGGAAAGTTATTTTTGATTCCCCTAGGATTTGGTAGTGATACGATAGGTTAATCAATCAGTTTTTATGGAGCAGGATTCGACCCCTTAGAGGGGAAATATTGTTTTTCTTCTATATGTACTCAAAAACAAGTCTAAGAAAGATTTGGATACTAGAGGTAGATACATTTTGGAACTAGTGAACTCCATTTTTTATAGAGAAATAATATACAATTGCAACTATTTTCTCATGCTTTATTATGTAATTGATTGTTATATTTTTATAGTAGCCATCTATACTTATTATTATGCTTAATATCTTAAGTGTTAAACAAGATTTATTTCATAAATGCTATGTTTTGTTTGAGATTAGCATCTAAGTGTTTTCCTTCCAGACAAGTGAATTCATACTCAATGCTCACTTATTTTCTTCTATTTGATTTCCTCATCACCATACTACAATGACAAATCCATTTGTGTCTTCGATTACACCTATCTTGCCTCATTCTATGACTGCAACTTATCTTTTGACCTATTTGGCTCTAGTTCTTAAACCTAGTGCATCATATCCAACAAAACCTAAAACAAAAACCTATTATGCAAATATCTATCCTAAAACCCTAATAATCTCCAATCATTTCCATTGGCTGTGAGGTTGATTTTAGAGATATCCCTCTCTGATTTGGTAGGGCTATATGCCAAGTCAAAAGCTGGTTTGTGGTTACCTCTTTGGTTTCTTTTCTTAGCCTTGGGAAACTAAGGAGTGTTAACATGGGGCATGCCCATCTAGAAGTCCACCATTACGTATGTAGGGTTCCAGAGTATGGAAATAACTCCCACACTCCCTTTTGCATCTATTGCTACTGCTTCATACTTAGGCCAAATTCATCTAAGTATTTCCTCTATTTTTTCATTTGATACCTTGGTTTCCTAGAGGAGAACTATGTAAGGCTTCTCCTTTTCCAGACGATCTTGTAAGTATCTCTGCTTACCTCGGATATTGAGGCCTCCCACATTCCATGAGGTTAATATCATTGAGAAACTTTGTGTAGTAGGTGGAATACTATTGATAGCGGTATTACACTTCCAGAGTTAACTAGCATCCGCCCACCATTTGGATTGACTCCTGAAGATTTTTCCTTCCCCTTTTCTTCCCTCCTTTACTTTGGGTCCGCCACTCCTGTGAACTTCTGAATTTCATCCTAGGTTGCTCCACTAGATCTGACTCTCTTTGGCCTTGGTTAGCCATGTATTGTTGGAATGTTTCTCTATACATTTTCTCTTGGTCATCTGGAATAAATATTTCATCTAGGTGTTACCACTCGTTCATGGGTATTTTAAGAACTTCTTCCTCTATTCTTAGCTCCTCCTTGGATGCATCAATCTCCATTGCAGTGAGATCGATTGATTGTTATAATACCTCTTTATCTAACATTTCCATTTGGTCTTTCATCTTTGGTGTGGTTGTTGATTTGGACGACTCTTGGTCTTGGAACAGGCCCTCTGGTAGCTCCACCTCTTTTGAGGTTTCCCCTTCCTCTTGTAGCACTTCAAACCTATTTTGGTTTACCCTTTTCTTTTGATGGTTGGAGCCTTGATTCTGTTGCACCTTTATGTTCTTCCTTTTATGTAGAACGTCCTTAAACCCCTCATTCTTATCTTGTGGTGAAATTTGTTCTTGCAACAACTTTAGCTCTTCAAAACTAGATTGGTTAAGAGAGCATGCTTTGTACAGATGGCCATACTCATGAAAATGGTGACAAAAAAATTATATGTGTTCATAATCCAAAGGTTGTTGCCAAATCTATTCCTAGTATTCCAATTCCACTAATTCTAGGAGGGGTTCCGAGATATTCATATAAACACAGATGTAAGCATATGAGGTATGTCTTCCCCTGTGAGTAGACTCTACTATTTTCAAAAATTTGCCAATTGAGTTTCCAATACCTTCCAGAATTTCGAGGTCCCATAAATCAACTGGTAGGGCAAAGAGGAGAACTCAAACAAGAACTGCCAGGAATTTCTCCATGTCTAGGTTGTAGCATTCCTCGCAGTATCTCATGAAGAGACCTGCATTATGGTAGAAATAAGGGCCATTTTCAAAAACCATTTCTTTATCTTGTAGATTCGAGAAAATTACTATAAAAAAACCTTTGGCTCCCAGCTTGAGTTCTATATGGCCTTTTGGCTTCCATTTCTATTGGATCCATTTGATTAGGTTTGTTTTCATTGTCCAAATACCAATAAAATTGTATATCATAGAATGGTATTTCATATAGTTGCATATTTCTCTAGTTTATTTGTTGGGATCATGAATCGAGGCTTCTAAGTTGCTTGAGAGAGCCATTTCCCTTGGATTTGTGCCCATCACTGGGCTCTGAGAACAAGGCCAGCTCTAGACTCAACATTCTTAGGGGAGCCAAGCTGTTTGCGTGGTTTTCTTCTTGACTCTCCAGAAACTACACTATAGTAGGAGAGGATCGCGCGCCCCCCCCCCGTCCGGGGCTCTCATCACAATTATTAGATTCAAACTTCTCGTATCACTGGTAGGGTGATCAAGATGGTGTCAATGTTCAAGCATCTTCATGAAACCCTAACAAAGCTCATCGCATGCCCAATTTCCTTGAGGCTCATAAAATCCATAACAATTAAATCAAACTTTAAATCAAATTTAAAGCGACATTTTGACTGGCGGGCTATAGGGGTTTTTATTTGTATTTTTTAATCTTTTTTATTCTTTTATTTTATACATATTTTTTCATCCGCCTTTTATTTTCCTTTTGTTTTTTTGTTCTTTTTTGTTTTTCTATCTTTCTCTCTCTTTTTGTTTATTTCTTTTGAGCTAAAGAAACTTAAAATGAAAAATAAATTTTTACAATATTCCAATGGGATGAGAAACTTATTAAAAATATAGGACTCCTATATTTATAAAACCCTAACATTGGCTCCAATGAGGATGCGATCCTACCTGTGAGGTGTTAAGAACACTGAAAATCATTAGCCTTCTCCATTGGGAAATTATTTCATCTTCAAAACTGAGACCAACTCTGTAAACTGAAAATATTGTATATTGCAAAAATCCATATGAAACTTAGAGTCTTCAATTTAGGCTTCAATTCCTGATGATAACCACCCACACTTGCAATATTTGAAAAAATAAAAATGATATATACAATGATGTGTTTTTTACGAGCCGATCTTAGGTGAAATAATGCTTGAGCAACCTGCCATATCACTAGTACAAAATGACTAATTAGTTACTAAAAAAACAACTAAAATTTGCATATAAACGACCATTTTTCAATTGGTGACCAATAGTAGCTAATTTATAGTATCTTATAATGCGAACAACTTTTAGTCATTTTTAGCTTAGTCATTAGCTGGTTTCCTGAATTTTACCATATAGTAGTATATTTAGTCATGAATTTGGTCATTAATGTTTCATTGGTTTAGTCATTAATTGTCGCAATTAATGACCAAATATACAACAAAATATATTACTATATGAATCCTTGAGAAAACCAACTAATGACCAAAGAAATATGACCAAAATGTTGGTCGTGTTATAAGATACTGTAAATTAGCTACTAATAGTTGTATATATGAAAAAATTATTCATCATTTTAATAAAAAAATTATCATTTGCAGTAGTCATTTATCTTTTTTGGTATTTTCATATTCATTATATAAACGTTTGATGTATTAGTTTCTATTCATTTCATTTAATTTCATTCATAATCATTTTAAACGACTAATTTAGTCATATATTCATTTTATTCGTGTTCATCATTAATTAATATAAACTACTAATTTAGTAGTTTTAAATTGATTTAACGTGTTCATTATTAATCAACACCAATTAATAAGTATGATTTTGCAACTAAATTTTAAAAAAAATGTCATACAATATCCATGTTTACCTAATATGATAACACAAAGTTACATATGTTAATTACAAGGCTAAATAATATCTATTGCAAATAAAAATAATTTCAACCATATAAATTTTATTATATAAAATATCAAGTATTACAATATGAGTTTCCAACTTAATATCGGTTGAACTACAATTTACACATGAAATATTTTTTCATCATTTCAAAACATTATCACTATGTTGCCAAAGAATTGCAAGTGAATTCACCAACTCTGAAGTCTTGACCATCAACCTCTATGAGTGTGTCTTATTCAAGATGTTGGTGCTAAGGGCATCACTAGACAGATTCTCTTCTCTCTCTCATTTTGCATTTGTTGCTCCAGTGTTATTATTATCCTCTTTCTTCAATTGCTGCTTCTTACCATCAATATTGAGTTCCTCTCCTGAAAATGAAAGAAGATATATTGCAGAGTATAAGACATGAAAGACGATGAATACTTGAATATAAAATAAAGTAGACTATAAAAAATTTATACGACATATACGTCAACATTCGATAGTGGCCACTATGCGGCTAGATGACCTGTATAAACAAAGCAAATAAAACATCACCATAGAAAATAACACCTTAGGAACTTAGTATTCAACCTTCAGCAAAACCTTAGGCACAATCATACCAACTAAGTTACATGTTAAAAATATCAGGCACTATATAACATGTGAAAACACATGGAAAAAAAAGATCAGTGTAAAAAATATCCTTATTGCTTGTTCTAAAAGAGTCATTTTCCTTAAATTTGGATATTCTTCAGTAAACATTCCTCACTATTATGACCTACATTTTTAGGATCATGAGATTGATCCAACATCATATTAGATTATGGAGACAAAATGATTCAACTTTCCAAGATGAGTACCTCACTTGGTTGAATGAAGGTGCTAGCTGTGACTAGTGTCAAAACCTTAGGGACGCAGAACACTAAGGCCTAAGAAAATATATCACCACTTGTCCACTGAAAGAAAAAAATTCAATCCCACAATGGCTATTGAGCAGCGGATCCCCCCATAGCATGTTTTTGGGCCTTGAAGCTCGAATTTTGGTCAAGTATAATGTAAAGATCCTGCGAAATGTGGGTGTAGAGCACAAGAGTCTAGGGTTGTCCACCCTAAGATAATGTAATTTAATGTAAAGTGTGTCGGCCTACCCATGGTCCATAGACCATGGGATTGTATAAATAGAGTGAGGCTCTAAGTGTAAAAGGAGTCTTAGTTTTTGACAAGTAATAGACAGATGCAAAGGCATGGTTAGAAGTTAGAAGTGGATCTGAAGGGATTTAGTCGTAGTGGTAGGTAGAGGCTCTGCAGCTAAGTGTGCAGAAGCCTAGTAAAGTCTGCAGCTAAGTGTGTGGACCCTTGCAGCTGAGTGCACAGGGCAGAGTCATGTCTATAATTGAACTTGAGTATTAATAAAGATAAGATTGATTCAGAATGTTGTGCGTCTTTTTGTAGATCTGTATTTCCATTTTCTAGTTATCTTTATGCATTTATATTGTTTTGAGTACACGCGCTAATCTGAATGTTCAACAAGTAATAAGAATATTGGGCCCGCACAAACTAAGCACTAATATAGTAGCAAAGCAAGGATCAGATCAAAATAACACGGTATTCAAAAAGCGCGCACAGGTTGCGAAGAATAGAAAGTTGAGCGGAGTAGTGCAGTGCACAGATTAGGATCGCAATCCTCGAAAACCCTCATCAAGACATCCCTAGGGTGCTGAAACTATCCCTAGGGTGCAGAAACCTAGTTTCAGCACCCTCCCATACTACTTCAGGTGACATCTCAGTTCGCGCTCCATGGACTATTGCTGAAAGGGCCAGTAGTACCGAGATTTGCTTGGCTAAACTCACTGTTGAACCTGGGTCAGGCCCCAAGTAGCCAACAAATGGTTCTGTTGCTGGGAACGGGATCTGCCTAAGGGATGTCTGATGTCGTGCCACTGGAACCCAACAAAGAAGGAAATTGAAGAGTGGGCTACCAAGAAGATTCACGAGTTAACGACATAGGAAAACAAAACTCCGCAGGTATCCGAGAAAAGGTGGTTGGATCGCTATGTGTATACAGAAATCCACGAGATCTTCTTCTCATCCTTTCCTTCTAAAATGTATGAGTGGATCACAAGGTTAGACGACAGCCAAGGAAGGTGTAAACTCGACCAACCGATAGTGTGGACTCCGAAATTAGTGCACAGACTAGAGGCATTAGAAGATAAGATCGCATGAGCTGTGGACCATTGACTAGATAATAGGGGGATTTATCACTAAGTTTGTGGTAGACACGACCGTCAGCTACAGTGAAGCAGAATGACATTTTCTCAAGGGATTACAAGGTGAGTACATTAAATCTATGAATACCTAGATTAAGATGTTATTATGTGAAAAGTGGGTTATGCGAATACATTAATGTTTGGAACGATGCAGAGCCGAAAGATCTACAAAGGTAGTAGGGAATTAGGAAATAGTCCCTTAATTTCACCTTCACAAGAGAGCGACGAGGAGGTCGCTCAAGTCTCTTTGAGAAGTGTGGTTAGTTTGATAAGATAGCGTATTCCACAGTTACGACCTCCACCTATGCCACCGCCTGCTTCACCTCCTTCACCTCCATCTCCACCCACTCCACCTCCACCAACCCCGCAGTCCAGCATGGCAAGTGCAATCAAGCTACCTATATTCAGAGGAGTAGGGAATGAGGATCTAGACGAGTTTTGGTTCGTGGTAAGAGCAGTGTCGGAAGTGAAAGGGGTCACGGATAACAACATTAAGAAGGCTACATTGGTGAGCACGCTGCAGGATCGCACATTGACATGGTATATCAAGCACTCTAATGACCACCCAAATGTAGAGAGAGCGGAGATCCAGAATGCGTTGAATAGAGAATTTAGTTGGCCGAAATCAGAGACGCAGTCAATCATCAGGTTGGAAGAGATCGCGATGCTTCCAGGTGAGACCTCGTGGGATCTGGATCAGCACCTAAAGAGGACGATCCATGAGGCTAATATGATGCTCACAGATTCACAACATTGTGCATGGTTTGTGGCATCTCTGACACTGCACCAGAGGACGACAATATCTCAAAAGAAAATTTCTACCCATGACAAAGCATTAGAAATGGCAATGAGGTTGCATGAGACACTGATACAAGATCTGGGGCTGGGAGCTCAACAAATCCACACACAACTACATAATATCTGCCTAGAAATGCAGAGCTTAAAGTAGGATAGGGCACCACGGCCAGAGGTGCGCGAGCAAGTATGGTGCGTAAAATGCAAAGGCCAAGGCCATTACAAAGACCACTGTCTAGTATTCATGAACTACTTGGTAGGAGGGGGGCCAATGTCATTGAGACTAGAGGCACAGACAGGGCCAACTGTGACACCCACGTTATGGTGCACGATCTGTCAAATAGGAGGAAAACACACGACATATAATTGTCATTTGTTGCAAAAGTATACAGAGACTCCCCAACAATTGTTTTGTAATTTTTGTAGGTTAGTAGGCCATGACAAGCATACTTGTCACAACTACGAGTTAATGATTGATCCAACCCCAGCCTATCAGGTGGAGAAAGAAACGCAAGTCCTCGACCCATCCACGAGGATGGTGCGTGCTGGATTTTAGGGGCGAGGTCGAGGACGAGGAGGAATGGGATCAGGAATGGGTCGCAAACAATTAATTTGTTACAATTGCAATGGACCAGGGCACTACGCTTGTGATTGTACCAACTCGAGGAGAATATCCTGTGCATACTGTGCTTAGTTTGATCATGAAATGGTATATTGTCCTATGTTGATCACATAGATGCATGAGAAAGGGGTACTCCAACCTCCTCCAACTCAAAATATCCAAATAATGAGGTCTGCACCCCGCGAAGAAGACCCAAATGTGAACATGGTGCTCAAAAGTGATGCGATCACTGGGGAGGATAAGGGGAAGCACCCCGAGGAAGATACATGGGTTCGCAAGGATCCTACAAAGGAACCTGAGTTTGACTTAGAACGCGCAAAGGAGACGTTCATGGAAGCTAAGAAGAGCTTCGCGGAGGCCTCCACTTTAGGTAGTAAGGATCAACTAGAGCCAGGGATGGATCCCTCTATGCTTACTACCTTTTTGGAGACATGCATGAAACTTCTGCGTGACAATAAGGTAGTTAAGGGTCTATAGGAGTTGATCACCAAGTGCGGAGGGTCAGTGGAACCGCACGTAGTCTGAAAAGTTGGAAAGCATGCATTGCGCACTGGGGGGAAATGAGATTGATGGTGCAGATTGGTGAGTATGAAATGGATTAAGTAATCCTAGACTTAGGGTCAGACATGAATGTATTACAAAAGTAGACATGGGAACATATGGGCAGGCCTGCATTACAGTGGTCCCCTATTCAATTACAAATGGATAACCAACAGAAGACTTTTCCCATGGGGAGGTTGCAAGGGGTAACAGTTGATATCAAAGGTGCGAGCACACAGATGGACTTTGAAGCAATAGAGATTGTTGATGACATCAATCCTTATCCCACATTGCTAGGAATAGACTGGGCCATTGATATGAATGGAGTCATCAACCTGAAGAAGTGAAAGATGATATTTGAGAAAAAGTCCCTACACGTAGTAGTTTCGCTAGACCCGGCCAAAGGGGCGCACTACACTGAACCTATGCACGATGATGGAAGCGACGATGAGTTGGACTGTATTTACAAGATAGTTGCATGCAATCAAGATTGGGTGAATCTGGTTGCAGACGGAAGGATCTCATGGGAGTGTGTGAGTTCCTATACTGCAGATTGAAATGAAGAAGATGAACACTAGCACAATCAATTAAATGAAGTGGCAAAGCGAAATTGCAACATGATGATTAGATCACTATGTTGTGTAACAAGCTAGGCCTAAGATCTACCAACATATGATGGATTGATAGCAGTGGATGAATTCTTGAGCAAGTTTGAAAGTGTAGTACCGGAACAACAACATTTCAATGTGTTGAAGTGGGCACTGCGCGCGACACCTGTGCGCTGGTGGGGAACACATCAAGGAAATTTTGAGAACTGGTGTGGATGTAGAAGGATGATGCACCTACGATTTGGGAAACTGAAACTCGGATAGAAGATAAATACGATAGACTAGATGACCTGCACATGCACCTTGCGAAATGGACCAAGGCCTATGGGGAAGAACCACAGCCTCAATGGGTACATTTATTCTACCATAACTTGGATATCATACCCATGAATTGGTATACTGAGATGGAATTCCGACATGGTACGGGCGAATGGGATGTCTTGCACGAGGGATTTTTGTTAACATTCACATTTGAAGACCGATGGTTGGATACTATTGACGACATGTTGCAAGTAGTAAAAGTTGCCATCTTCAAAATACCACAGGAACCACTACAAGTAATTCAACTAGCATGGGAAACCCAGTTAAGAAGTGCCCTAGAATGTTATAATGTGCAAGTGGAGGAGGATGATGATGACCCCTAAAATATTAATATTCCAGAAACTGAAGGTTTTCACAAAGTTTGAGGACCATCAATTGAGGATCCCGACATCACTGTGCTACTAAAAACAAAGAAGGTAAACATTAACACAGACATGGAGCCAAAGTATGCAATGCTTGGGGACTATTGGGATGATGCTATGCTAGATAAGATCACCGAGTTACTCCACAAATATCAAGATTTGTTCCCGACCAAAATCATGGACTTAAATGGGATCATTGGCGACTTAGGGATGGTGAAGATCACTTTGAAACTGGAGACGAAGGCAGTTAAGCAACGACCTTACCGTTTGAATCCAAAGTATAAAGAAAAGGTCTATGATGAATTAGACAAAATGCTCGTAGCCAAAATGATTGAACCAGTGGAAGAATCCAATTGGGTGAGTCTTATGGTAGTACAGGAGAAAAACCAAAAAGGCGAAATTAGAATATGCATGGACCTTAGGAAGCTTAACGATGCCTGTGTTCACGATCCATTCCGGACACCATTCACAGATCAAGTATTGGAGAATGTTGGTGGTTAGGAAGCTTACTCATTCATGGATGGCTTCTCAGGGTACCATGAAATCAAGATCGCACCAGAAGATAGGAGCAAGACAACCTTCACGACTGAATGGGGCTATTTTCAATACACCATTATGCCCTTTGGACTACAGAATGCGCCAACGATACTTTCGCGCATAGTGGTAGCCGCATTCAAGGAATAAATCCACAACTTCCTGGAGGTCTATCTAGATGATTGCACTGTATTTGTGTTAGTTAAACACCATATAGCGAGCTTATGTTTGATGTTGGATACTTACTGACGACACCCGATTGTGCTGTATCTTAAGAAGTGCACCTTCCTCATCCCCTTTGGAAACCTTCTTAGCCATGTGGTCTGCAAACAAGGCCTGATGGTGGACCCTGCAAAGATTGGTGTTGTTCTCAATATGGAAGCACTGCGAAGTGTCAAACAACTACACGGTATTTTGGGGCACATTGGTTACTATCGCAAATTTATCAAGAGCTATGCACAAATAAAAACGCCAATGGAAAAACTATTGGAAAAGGACACTACATATTGTTGGAATGATGATTGTAGGGAAGGTTTGGATGTTCTCAAGGAGAAAATGGCATCCGCTCCCATCTTGGTCTTCATAAAATGGGACGTCGAATTTCATGTACATGTTAATGCATCGTGTATTTTGCTAGGAGCTGTACTTATGCAGGAAGGCGCAGAAGGCATGGATCACCTGATTGCATTCATGAATCGGCGGCTGTCCAAAGCTGAAAAGAACTACTCTACTACTAAGCACGAAGGGTTGCCAATGGTATACGTGCTCCAGAAATACCGACACTATTTACTTGGCAGGCACTTCAAGATGTATATCTATCATTCCACGTTGAAATACCTAGTGGACAAGCCTGTGTTGGGGGGGCGCATATGCCAATGGTTGTTACTGTATCGAGAATATGAATTTGAGGTCATCGTAAAGCCAAGATGCTTAAATGTAGGACCAGATCAATTATCATGAATTGAGACCGACGAGGAGCCAAAAAATTTGGGAGAAGGACTACCTGATGCACAACTCTTTGCAGTGCACATCGCAGATGGCCACTTCGAAGATATAATCCATTTTTTAACCACAAGAACTGTGCTGAAGGAATATTCAGTCCAGTAGAAGAAGGAATTGGTGGTGCACACGGTGGACTTTTCTATCATCGTGGGGCACCTCTACAAAATGGGAAACAATGACATATTGCAAAGATATGTACCTGAATTTGAATGGGGACGGATCCTCGCGGAAGCACATGGGGGGCTACAAAAGGACACTATGTAGGACACGTGATGGCACAAAATATTCTTCGCGCATGGCTATGGTGGCAACCCCTACATCGAGATTCAAAAGCACACTGTCAGGCCTGCAACATATGTCAAAGGACTGGGAAACCATGATGAAGGGATGAAATGCAACTCAATCCACAGATGATGTTGGAGCCATTCGACAAATGGGCAATCGACTTTGTGGGACCAATCAAACCTCAGGGAAAGACGGGTGCGTTCTACATCATCACCGCAACAGAGTACCTAACTCGATGGGTGGAAGCATAGCCACTTAAGGACTACACAACTACTACAACTACGAAATTTTTGTTTGAAAACATGTTGACACGGTTTGGTTGCTCGAAAATTTTAATGAGTGACCACGAAATGCACTTCCTGAATGAAACCATCAGTGCACTCACTGAGGAATTCCAGGTGTATCATCAGAAAAGTACATCATACCACCTGCGAGCTAATGGGACAGTAGAAACATTCAACAAAATTTTGGAGATTGCGCTGACCAAAGTATGTAACACACAAAGAAATGACTAGGACCTACACATACCTACCATATTATGGGCATACAAAACCATGTGTGAAAAATTGATGGGTCAAACACCTTTCAGGTTAGTCTATGGCACAGAAGCAGTCATGCCAATGGAATACATCGTACCTAGTTTGAGGATAGCAACACTTACAGGCATTTTGGACCGCGAAGCCTTGGAAGAGAGGCTCGCACAATTGGATGAACTCGAGGAAGAATGGTTTCTGGCAAGATTCCATCAGCAGGTGAAGAAACAACGTGAGAAATCTTAGCATGATCACCATATCAAGTTGCGCACATTCAAGGTAAACAATTTAGTGTTGCTATATGACAAGAAGTTTGAAAAATTTCCCGGAAAATTCAAAATGCATTGATTGGGACCATATGTGGTAAAAGAGGTCACAAACGGAGGTGTTGTCCAACTAGTCAAACTTAATGGAGAATCCTTCCCAGGAAGAGTAAATGGTAGTCAAATGAAGCCCTACACAGGTGGGCTGATAGTCTGACTAATCGACCAAAGCACAATCTTTGCAACACGAAAAGCCGGACAAAAGTGCGGAACTATAAACATAGGTACTAGAATCTACATCAAAGTAGAGAATCAAGTCAGATGCAAATGATTCAGAAGTAGAAATGGAGTAGATCCAGTGGACGATAGAGCAGTGAGCTACGGATCTTCATGTAGTGCAAACACAGTTTGAAGAACTTTGTGCAAATATCACTGCACCAGCAGAGTGACTCGCGACGAGTCACGATGATTGTGTTGGGGGCTTGTTGGGTAGTGGATCCCCCCATAACATGCTTTTGGGGCTTGAAGCTTGAATTTTGGTCAAGTATAATGTAAAGACCCCACGAAATGTAGGTGCAGAGCACAAGAGTCTAGGGTTTTCCACCCTAAGATAATGTAATTTAATGTAATGTGTGTCGGCCTACCCATGGTCCATGGACCATGGGATTGTATAAATAGAGTGAGGCTCTAAGTGTAAAAGGAGTCTTAGTTTTTGACAAGTAATAAACAGATGTGAAGGCATGGTTAGAAGTTAGAAGTGGATCTGAACGTATTGGGTCATAGTGATAGGTAGAGGCTTTGTAGTTGAGTGCGCAGGGCGAAGTTGGGTCTGTAACTAAACTTGAGTATTATTAAAGATAAGATTGATTCAGAATATTGTGCGTCTTTTTGTAGAACTGTATTTCCATGTTCTGGTTATCTTTATGCATTTATATTATTTTTGAGTATGCGTGCTAATATGAAAGTTGAACAAGTAATAAGAATATTGGGCCCGCACAAACTAAGCACTAATATAATAGCACAGTAAGGATTGGATCGGAATAACATGGTATTCACAAAGGGAACATGGGTTGCAAAGAATAGAAAGTTGCGCGGAGCAATGCAATGCATAGATTAAAATCGCGAACCTCGAGAACCCTCATCAAGACATCCCTAGGGTGTGGAAACTTGGTTCCAACACCCTCCCATACTACTTCAGGTGAGAGCTCAGTCCAGACTCCACGGACTATTGCCAAAAGGGCCAATAGTACTGGGATTTGCTTGGCTAAACTCACCACTGAACCTGGGTCAAGCCCTACATAGCCAACAATTTCCTCTAGGGGTAAATTTCGTTGGATGGATATCACACTCTGAGAGATGATTGTCTAATACAATGAGAAGTATACATATATTGTCACAATGCCCCTCCCAGTCAGACCCTATAGTTGTGTCCTATAATATTAATCATATTATACTATTTAATTATAAATCATGACTGTTAAATAATTATTAATTTGAATAATTAGTCTGAAATTATGTTTTTAGTATTTATGTATATATGAAAATATTCGAAAAAAAAGGTACTTTTTGTGACTAGTTAATTTCGAGTGAATTTAAGTACACAAGAAATTATGGTGCCTTCGTGTTTCTCTAGCGATTATCCACTCATTGTACCAATTGCTCCCATGTCCTTTACTACTTTTGGTGAATTCCTCTTTGATGATGTCCAATGCCAATGCAATGGAAATTTATCCTCAATGTTTTTCTAAGCCAAAGGGAAGCTCCACAAGTAACAACAAAAAATTAGCCTCAAATATATTATTGGGGGCCAAAATGCAGTAATTATATGACAAGCCAAGAAATCTTAATGTTAATAATATTCCCTTTAATATTGATTAATAATTTCTTTGCATGATCATGTAATACTAAAGTGTCAAGTAGGGACATTTAAAAGTATTCATCCATCAATATCACCTTTGAGAGTGCTTAGTAGTTAATACTCCCTATTGAACATGCAGTAGATAACCAGCTTCAAGGATAGCAATGCAAACACAACAAAAATGAAATTAAAAGAAATGCTAGGAAGTCAAATGCGACTAATCTTGAGTCACGAAAATACGAAGCCCTTCACATTAGCAAGGCATTCTTAGGCACTAAAACAGAAAATCCTGTAGGTTTTAACCCCGTACAGAAATTACCTGCATACGAATTCTAAATCACAGGAAAAATAAAAATGTGAGAGCATAACACATAAAACACATATACACAGAGATTTCCCACTAGATCCCAAAACCGGGACTACCAGCTTGATTTTTCATTATTTTCCTTTCAATGTTACAATACATAGTTATACATGTCGAAGCATCCAATACCATGGACCGAAAACTATCGTGTCCAAAACCATGGACCGAAAACCATAGGTAGGTTCGCCCAACCTAATATAGGGTCCAATTTTTTTTTTCCTAGGGTACTGCCCCAGACCCCGTATAGGGGGGCTACCCGCCCCCCTCAAACTCCCCGGATAGGGGGGGCTGCCGCCCCCTTGTGACCCCCCCGTTGCGCAATTGGCGCAACGAAGGGGGGGCTTCGCCCCCCCTCTAACCCCCCGATTCACTACGTTGGTTAATCATGGAAAGAATATAACACAACCCAACAATCTCCCACTTGTTGTTTTCTTTCCACAGGGGGGCATAGGAGAGCTTAGTCACTTTTCCAGCCCTGAAATGCCCATTGTTTCTCTACACCAAGAGAACTTCTTAGAGCTCACAGATTTTTTCAATGCATCTGCAGTATTCTTCAAAGTGTCCACCTTTACCAGCAACACCTTTTTGTCTTCTATCATATCCCTCACAAAGT